>JBAKBP010005014.1:0-127382 GCA_037953745.1 Lithodes maja | reverse complement strand
GTATCAGTAGAGACGCCAGGATCATCCGGCAGTTCTACATCCTGCTCCAAGGGATATAACCTTACGACTGGGCGAGTAGTAACCCCAGTCGAAGTTCGTATTCTAGCGACCCTTATAAGACCATCAATGCCCTGGAACATATCGATAATCCTCCCAAGCTTCCAAAATAACCAAGGACGCTCATCATGAATCAGGACGATATCCCCGATACGAGGCCATCATTGATTCGTCCCTTTGATCTTATTAGAGTGACGCTCGCGAAAAGACAGCAAATATTCTTGGGTCCACCGTTTCCATAGATCGTCGGACACCTTGTTTACATACTGGAAGCGACGACGTGTGGCGTCAGCATTGCCGAACGTAGGGTCATGCAGATCTTCGTCATTTACGGACGATCTAGGAAAGGTATCAAGGGTTCGTCCACGTGTTAGCATAGAAGACGAAATGGGTAAGAGGTCATCAACATCTGCCGAGGTATAGGTCAAGGGCCTGTCGATGACTGACATCTCAATTTCTATTAAGATGGTTTGCAACTCCCGTCTGGTCACCAGTGCCCTTCCTAATACCTTCTTCATGGCAGATTTGACGATACCAATTGTTCTTTCCCAAATCACCCCGAACCATGGTGCACGTGCTGGTATAAATCTCCACTGACAACCCTTTCCAGTGAGGGTAGCCACAACCTGCAGGTCATCCATTAAACTCTGGAGATATTTAGAGGCCCCGACAAAACAAGTCGCATTATCGCTCATAATAATTTGAGGGAAACCATTGCGGCCTGCAAAGCGTCTTAGAGTATGCAAAAACCCCTCACTGGATAGGTCGTCAATCAATTCAATATGAATCGCTCTGGTTACCGCACATGTGAATAGAACGGCATATACCTTTATGATATTACCGGGCGATTCTCTAACATGAATCGCTCCGGTGTAGTCTACCCCGGTTACCTGAAATGGTTCAGTCCTTTGTACCCTGAACTCAGGCAAGGGAGGTAGATCAACTGGGGAGTAAGACTTACCCTGTAATCTTTTACAGATAGTACAGCTATTGTGTGGATCCCTTTAATTGCTTGTCGCATCTTAGGGATCCACCAACGTTGTCGCATATATGCCAGAACATAATTTACGCCAAAATGTAGGCAGGTCCTATGGCATTGGCGAATCAACAGTTTGGTAATCAAATGAGAGGAGCTAAGGAGGACAGGATATTTCGCAGAATCAATAATGTCCGCCTTTTGTATCCTGCCTCTACACTTAATTATGCCTCCTTCCATATATAATCCTAGCTGCTTCATTAAGTTAGAGGGTTTGGCCTTTGACTCCTTACTCAGGATTTGATGTTCAGTAGGATAAGATTCCCTTTGTACTAAACATATTAGTTTTGCTTCTGCTGATCTCAATTCATGGAGTCTGATATGCTTCGAATCTTCACTAAGGAAAGACCCGTGAGCCCGACTTCTCATGTTGTTAATGAAACGGTATATCCATGCAAATACCCGTATTACTTGATCATATCTGCCGTAACGTTCCCACTCTACCAACTTGTTATCCTGATGTGTAGTACTCACATTCGAACTACTTAACACATCATCTTGAGGCCGACTTGAAGGATCAGATATGCATTCCTTGAAATCCTGAGGCCATTCAGTTGGAGATATAAGCCATGGAGGTCCATGCCACCAAATAGAGGACGACATAAACTGTTGCGCCGAGATCCCCCGGGAAATTATGTCACTGGGGTTATCCCTGGTGCTCACATAGCGAAATTTAGCTGTAGGAACTAAGTTATGTATCTCATCAGTGCGATTAGAAACATAAACAGGTAAAACTTTCTGGCTGTGTACCCATGAAAGTGCTATTTGACTGTCGCTCCAGACATAGACGTTATTAATCTGTAGTATGTCTGCATAAGCATCCAGTGTAAACTTTATTAGGCGAGCAGACAGAAGCAATGAAGTAAGTTCTAATTTAGGAACTGTAATCTTCTTTATAGGGGCTACTTTGGCCTTCGCTATAGCCAGTGTCGCTTCACTACCATTGCATATGTATATGGCAGTACCGTACGCACTATTACAAGCTTCAGAAAAGGCATGTAGATCCACCTGTTGACCACTAATAACCTGACGATTAAGTTGGACCTCGCAACATGTGGAAAGGTCCGACCGAATCAACCGCCAAGTATCTTGTAACTCAGTCGGGAGGGGTGTGTCCCAATCTAGTTTTAGCCGCCACAGTTGCTGTAAAAACATACGAGCACGGATAGTTACAGGCAGCAAAAAACCTAGGGGATCAAACAACCTCGCTGACAAGCTTAAGCAGTTTCGCTTGGTCATAAGCTCACTGCCGCATGGGGTGTGACAGAAGGATATACAATCTGTGGTAGTGTCCCATTTGTGGCCTAAAAACTTCACCTCACCATTCTCAGTAGCTACACTGTCAGAAGCAAATTGACCTTTCAAAAGATCACTATTAGTGGCCCATCCTCTCAAGTATAGATGAGCCTTAGCAAATATATCGCGGATCTCCCAGCATCTCTTGAGCAACAAATCTTCATTGTCTCCAGTGCCTTGAAGATTGTCCACATAGATCCCTGCTTGATCTCATTCTTGAAGTCACGATCTAGTCCAGCCTCCTAAAGATGTCGCAAGATAGTAGCGTTGAGAATGAACTGGGAACAGGTCACCCCGAATAAGACGACTCTGAACCTGTAGACCAGATACTCTGAATGTAGATCCATTGGGTCCCGTGGCCTTAAAAATATTGTCGAGTCTCTGTCTTCACGATGGAGTTGAAGCATCAGGAAGGCCTTCTCAATATCGGCGACCCATGCAAACTTATGACATCTGAAACGCAACATAATTTGCGCGAGATCAGAGACCAGGGACGGACCAGTGTATAGACAATCATTCAGGCTATAGGAACGTTCACTGGATTTAGCCGAGCAGTCATACACAATACGAACAGGAGTGGTGGAACTGTCCTTTTTAATCCCATGGTGAGCAAGGTAATGGATGTTATCCCCATACTCACTGAGATCTACTCTCTCCACAAATCCACGTTGTACCTGCTCGTTTAAAACTGCCGCATAAGTCTTGCAATAATTCGGATCCTTGACAAACTGCTTCTGAAGGCCACGTAACCTACCAAGTGCTAGATGGAAATTAGTAGGTAATTTACTCTTGTTATCATTCCAAGGGAGCCTTACCACATACTGACCCCTGCCAGAGTCATACGTTACAGTGTCTTCATACGAGCTTAACGCTAGCTTGGACTAACGATCAAGTTCATTTGGGTCAATTCCAATATTGTCCAAGTCCCATAGCTTATCTATATCAGTACATGTATTATCAGGCACATTTGGCCTAATATATTTATCTATGGGGCTTACTGCTACCTTGAGGACCGTAACCACCTCCACCTGTGTGTCTTGAGAGGAAGTGGCATAGGATCCAGAAATGGCATACCCTTGGATCGTGGGGAGCATTATAAGCTTATCTACCCGCCGATATCCAGGGTGAACCAGGTCGTAGTAATAATCAGCTCCGATCAGTAGCATAATACCATTGTTAGCAGAGAGTTGATCATCAGCCAGTTTATAACCCTTGCTTCTGAGATATTTCAAATGTGGTTGAATCTCTGATGCTATATAGAAACTGGGTAGTGTGTCGACCACAACAGCCTTGATGGGACATACCTTTCTTCTACAAACATAGGAAATCTCCACGATATCATAGTCACTGGAATCTATTTCACCAGTGAAACCATGGAGATGCAAATTCTCTTGACCCTTGCTGGTACACTTGAGCTGGGGTAATGATGACCGCAGAACGAATGACCTCTGTGAGCACTGGTCAAGTAAGGTGCGCGTCATTACAGTATTATTATTACTCCCCACTACTGGCAGCATCATAGTAGGAAGCAATTGACATTCTCGAGAAGCAATGGACATGGCAGATACTTTATCACCCTCGCTCTTACCTTTCTCATGTGACTTTGGGGGTTCTCCCCTTTTCTTTGCCGTCGTGCCGATCAGATTGGGTGCAAAGGGAAAACCAATGTTTCCCCTTGCAATACTTACAAGGTTTGATGTAGGAATTGGTGCAAGTACTGTTGAAGTGGTCTCTTGCCAGACAGCTGGTACATAACTTAAGCGATTTAGCCTTGCCAATCTTCTGTGTAGCCTTAGGATACTTAGGACACTGATACCACAGATGACCGTGGACACTGGGAGGTTTGACGTACCACCCAACCTACCAAATAGGAAAACCTACTATTTGGTAGTAGTCTTGGAAAATCCAACGTTAAGGCTATTAACCTAATTGCAATGACGACTTGTCTATTTTGACTGCTATGTCGTCATTCCAACCGCGGTTAAAAAGAAAACGTCTAGAGTCTACTCCTTATCTTGCTCTAGGAGACGTTGTACATTAACCAAAACTACCACCGAAGGTGAAAAAAGCATAGAAGAGAAGAAAAAGGGGTTTACCTTAGTTACCGCTCAAGGCCCATCCCGTGTTCCGTCATGCACAGATCCCTGTCGAACGTGCGCATGAGCGACCCTCTCTTGTCATCACATCTCACGTCAGCAGAAGAATGCGGATGGGCAGGGGTCCGGCGCGAGGGAGGGTATTATGTACGTTGGAGTTTCCAAGACTACTACCAAATAGTAGGTTTTCCTATTTGGTAGGTTGGGAGGTACGCCAAACCTCCCAATTTGTTAGTAGTCTTGGCAAATCCAACGTCAAGGTGCATAACAAATAGGAGGAGGACATCCAAGCCCAACATACCAAAAAAAAAACAATGCATAAGACAAAATTATGAATGACAAAGAAACACAAGTTAAACAAGAGAGTTTAATAAAAGAGTGAAAAAATAAGGAGTAGCTAAAAAGAGCAGTTTTAACACGTGCCCGTCATTCATAGTAATGCAAAACCATAGACTCGTCTTAAACCAAAAAGTACTGTACCCAAAATCCCTTTTCTTCCAAAACGAACAAAAACATGGAACACAAAAATAAAACACAATTTTCAAGTTGGCAAAAACACTTATGTACTGTATACATATAACATAATCCCAAACTTGCAATCCAGTGTTGCAAACCCGTACTCCCCCCCCCCCCCTTTGCAAAGAAAACAAAGTAAAAGAAAGAGTGACAAGGGGGGAAGACCAGGCAACTTCGCTAGAGCTCTAGGAAACACGACTCCCGAGAGCTATCACAGGCCGAGGGGGTCTAACAATGGACATGGAGAGGTAGGAGGAGACGAAGGTATGGACAGAAGACCACAAACCCGCCGAGGCGACGTCAGGCAACGAACGAGTCTGCAGGAACCGTAAGGAGGCAGCAAAGGACCGCACATCGTGCGCAGAACCCCGACAAGCAGGGTTACTGGCACGAATGACCCGACAAATGTGGCGTCCTATCTGTACCTGCGAGAGCCTCCCACCAGTCCGAGGAGACATCCACACAGCAGTCCCCGAAGTCGGAGCCACAGACTCAACATAGGAGTGCAAGGCCTGCACCGGGCACAACACATGGTGAGTATGCCCACGCTTTAAAGCCTGGATGGTGAAAGGCTTGAAAACGTGGGTCTCTCTCTCATTCTTGGCAACAAAATGAGGGGAGGGGGCTAACGTGACGACATTCAAGGACGGGGAGAATCGCATGCATTCCTGGGACCGCGACATGGCACCTAGTTCAGACACCCTATCCCCAGTGGCCAGAGCGACAAGGAAGAGTGTACGCTCCAGCAACTGAACCGGTGTAGTGTCCCGTGTATATGTGTGTGAAGCCAGAAGGTCCAGAGCACGCCCCAGATCCCACTGAGGAGGGATCTGGCGCGGAGGCGGTCGCTCCCTGAAGGCAGCCTTCATGAAGGAATCCAGCTCCTTTGGAGGAACGACCAGCCCAGTGACGGACTCAAAGACCTCCCGGATGGCAGACAAGTGGTTACGTATAGTGTTGACTTGAAAGCGACGTGTACGGAAGAGGTGAAACAAGTAGTGTAGGACGAGGGAAGGAGAGCTAACAGTCTGGCGAGTGTCCTGTATCCACCTAGTAAAAGACCTCCAGTGGGACTCGTAAGTCCCCCAAGTCGAAGACGTCCATGAACGCTTCAGGAAGTCAGTCAGGTCCCGTCCGTGGACTGGGAGCCACCGCGCCTCACGAACATCCACGATGCGAAGGCCAACGAGGTCCGTAGGTCGCCAACCTGGCTCAAGTGGAAGTGTGAGAGAGGGAGAGGGACCGGACTCGGGCACCACCGCTTCAACTGGGAGTACCAAGCCTGGGCCGGCCACAGAGGAGCTATGAGCCAGACCCTGCCGCGGTATAGCCGCAGCCTCGCGAGGACTTTGCACATCAACAGTGCGTCTGGTGGCGGAAATATGTATATCGACTGCCACCTGCTCCAGACTTCCATGAAAGCGTCCGGACCCTCCTCCGGAGTACGAGTCCGGAGGGGTAGGTACCGAGGCAACTTGCGCGTCTCCTTCGATGCGAACAAGTCGACCTCCGGAACACCCCAGGAAGGCGCGAGGTCGTCGAATACAGTCTGTTTCATCGCCCATTCTACAAGAACGCCCTGTCCTCTCGACAGGGCGTCCGCCCATAGGTTGGCAGTCCCGGGCAGGTAGGAGGCGTGCAGGGAGATGTTGTGTTGGTTCGCGAGGAAGAACAACTTCTCGGAGATCCCCAACAGAGTCAAAGACCTGGAGGACCCCTGCTTTTGGATACAGTGGACAGCTGTCTGATTGTCCATCCGGAAGGCCACCGACTGGCCCCGAAGGGCCAGCGCGTGGTCCCGCAGGAAGAACAAGGGAACCAAGAGTTCGAGGGCATTGATGTGTAGGTGTGTGTGTCCCACCCATCTGCCGTGATGTTGATGTCCCAGGTTGGATTGGTAACCCCACCCTACCTCGCTCGACGCATCTGTATCCACCCAGATCGTCGGCGGGGGGGGCGGTCCAGGGCACAGCCGCAGAGAGCGTGCCCCGAGCAACCCAGTGTCCTAAGTGTCTGTGAATGGTACGCGGGATCGGCATGAGCCGATCCATAGGGGCCAACGGAAACACCTTGTTGCCCATGAGTATTAGGCGGCGCAGCCAGAGCCTCCCTAAGGGAATGGTCAGAGCAGCCCAATTCAGGGAACCCACTAACGAGTCCCAGATCCTCCTCGTGAGGGAGACCGAGTGCAACACGGCGAAGACCTTCCTGCGAAGTTTCACCGCGTTTGGCTGACTCTGGGTTACCGTAGCGTTGGACAGATCCCATTCAAGACCTACCCACGTCACTACACGCGACGGGGTCAGGCGGGACTTGGGAATGTTGACTTTGAACCCTAACTGTGTGATGTGTCGAACTACTGTGAGGGTGTCGCGGATGCACTGTTCTAGGGTGTCTGAAACTATCAACCAGTCGTCCAAGTAAAACAGGATCTGGAGGCCGCTCCTGAGGAGAGGATCCAGAGCCTGCTTCACCAGTTTCGAGAAGATCCGCGGCGCGATGTTGAGACCGAAGGGAAGTCTGTCGAACATGAACACACGATCGGAAGTCTGAACGGCCAAGAATCGCTGGAAACGAGGATGGATAGGAACGTGCCAATACGCATCCTTGAGGTCCAGCGACACTACCCACGACAGAGGTCGCAGGGCCAGTCGTACCTGGTGCACCGTCAGCATCCGAAACCGTGTGTTCACGATGTGCCCGTTGAGGGCCGACAGATCTACCACCGGTCGCATCGCGTCGCAGTCCTTCTTCGGTACCAGAAAAACACGGGAGAGGAAAACCGGTTGACCGGCTTTCACCTCCGTGACGATTCCCTGCTCGTGCATGGATGTAATCACGTCGGCCACCTCCGAAGAGACAGGCCGGCTTCGTTGACAAGAGCTGAGTGGGGGTCTGGACTTCCATCTCCAGGTTAGACCCCTCCGTACAATCTTCCGCCCCCACGTCCCTCGCGGCCACCGAGGGGCGCAAGGGCGAAAACAACCTGTGGGAGCCCACGAGATGAGGTGAGCGACCCGTTCTGCGAGGCGAGAAGGAGAACAAGGAGGAGACCGACCTGGAGAACCTACACATTTTTTGACGTGGAGGGTCCCCCGGTACGGTCCTTGCGGTCATAAGAGCCACGTTGACCACCTCTACCCCCCCCCACCTCACCGAAAAGGGCGGGTCACCCCATCTCCTGTCCGTCGTGCGTCTGACCCCGTCGAAGTGCGGCCGGAAGTGGAAGGCTGGCCAGCCCCTTCTCGGCGGGGATGAAAGGGAGCAGGAGCAGAAGTGCGAGGCGGAACCGACGCTCTGGCCGGCAACTTCCCTTTCCTGCGCCCTTTCTTGGCGGCAGCATTGGCGGCAGCACCCAGAGGAGGACCGGCAGAAGGACGGGACTGCGAAGACCCTGGTCGCGACACAGCGCGTCTTTGCGTGTCGTAAGCAGGGTCCGCTGACAGAGAAGCGTAGCGTTCCCAAGCATCCTGCGCAAAAAGCCCCGATGTATATAGCTCAGAATACAACAAACCCTGACGAATATCCAAGGGGGCTTTCCGGCAGAACGAGGACCTTACTGTCTGGCGTTGTCGAGTTGCCTCGCACAAAACCGCCTTCAGCTCGGGAACCAAAGACACCGCGAGCTGAAGGTGGATCCGCCGAACATGGTCCAAACCCTCGCGAAGATCGCCAGGTGCAGTCGCCTCGATAAGCCTCAGGTGGTGAACAGACGTCTGGAGGGAACCTAAAAGACAAGACAATAAGTTCGCCACCCTCTGCCGCAAGGTAAAATCCCTGTCGACAGAGGACTTATCTGGGTGGGAGAAGAACGGGTTAGCAATAGCACAAATTTCAAGTTTGGGCGCGCTGATCCAGGACCAGAACTTGCCATCCAATCCGCCGACAGATACAAGAGGAGGCAAAAGCAGTGACGACTCCGGGGGAGGGACTGAAACAGATCTGTCGACGGAACGGTTGGCGAATTCTAAGGTCTCAGCAAACCAGGCCTCCAATGGGAGAGGATTATCGAGCACGGCGGCTAAGCCAGGCTTACCATCGTCGCACAAACCCATCCCATAGGAGGACAGTCCCGTCAACACAGCCAGGGACTGAACATCCTGAAGGATGTCCTGGCGGCTGAAGTCTGACCAGAGCTTAGTCCGAGGAGCAGACGGGGGCTTGGGCTTCACCGAAAAGTACTGAAGGTCAGTCCTCGTCGGGTAAGCCCGCACCTCCACGTCGGCCACCTGACCATCCACCCTGATCGCCCTGAACTGCATTTTATCATTAATTTGGACCGACCAGTCCGAAGGTAGGGCCCTCTCACCTGACGGGAAGTCGGTAGCACGCTCCGGGTGGGAGGCCTGCACCCCCTTCCAAACAGCCAAGGAGCCATAGAGGAGCGGCATAGTCCGCGACGGGACCTTGGCCTTCTGGATGGGGGGCAAGCGCAGACCCTGCCCTAGCAGACGGAGAACCCCCGCATGGGAGACAGCAGGGGCAACCACCTGAGCCAGGGCAGGAGCAGTACTAGCCGACGACCGGGCAGGCGGAGAAGCAGGGCGAGAAGGAATGTGGTCCACCGCAGAGGGGAGGGGGACCAAAGCAGGGGTAGGTTGGGTGAGGCGCTGAGGTTGTGTCACCGCCAAGAAGCGCGATAAGAGGGAATCTTGCATCGCCTCCAAGCGCGCGTCGAAGTGTGACACAACCCACCCCTGCATAGCCGAAAATCGATCCGAGAGAGGCGACCCCCCCGAAGATAGTTCGGCCCGCATGGGCGAGCGTGAGCGAGAGCGAGACCCACGACACGAAACAGCAGCGTTGCGGCCCAAAGAAGGCGAGCGATGTCAGCCGTGGCGCCCCTGAGGTTCTCGTCCCCGATCACTAACGCCCGAGGGGGAAACATCACCATCCCCCTCTTCCAGCGACACGTCAGCCCCCGAGAAAGGGGACCCCGAAACCTCGCTATACTCCACCGAGTCAAGCGGTGGGGTACCCCCTCGGGGAGCCGGTAATCGAAGATCAGGGATAGAAGAAGGAAGAGGAGCAGGATGACGGGAGTGGGAAGGCTGGCCGGGTGAAAGGAGGTCAGAAGGAGCCGCGGGGGGAAACAGAGCAAGGATCCCCGGGGCTGAGAGAACAGGACGGCCCGACACCGAGGCGGAGGAGGAAGGGACCTCCACCTGGGGACGAGACCGTGAAGGAAGAAGAGGCACCGAAGCAGGAGAAGTAGGAGGAGAATCAACTACATCCTGGCGGACCCCCCTGGACAGAGTAGGAGGAGGGAGCAGAGGGCCAGCTACAGCATGAACATCCGCGCGCGTAGAGGACAAATGAAGAGGACGTCTTTTGTGCAGGGGAAGCGGGCGGAAGGTAGTAGAGCCCCTATCCGGAGAGGCCAGGAGAGGGCGTACAGGGGCAGAGACGCTAACCCCGGCCTCAGGGCGATAACCATGACGAGGGCGACGGGCGGAGTCAAGGCGATCAGGAGGACGAGGAGGGGCAGTAGAGGATGGGCGACGAGGAGATCGAGAGCGTGGACGGAGCTGGGGATCCTCCCGACGATGTGATGACCGACCACGGGACTCAGGGAGGAGGGCCCGAGCAGGGAGAGGGCCAGGTAAACGGCCTCCAGACGGGTCAGGGATGCCCAGGGCGACGCGGATCCGGTCGTCAACAAAGGCTGGGGAGCGGTGGCCCACAGACCTAATGTGGTGGGAGACCACCGCCCACACAGACTGAAGGGATGCAGAGGCCACCGCCGCGTCAGAGGAACCAGGGTGATGGTCCACCACATCCACCAGGTCCATACACGGGCCACACAGAGCAGGGAGGTAGGCCGTAGAGGACACACATTGGGAGTGGCATAGGCAGGACCTGTGGCATTCCAAGCACGGGGAGCCACAGCCCTGGCGAAAGCAAGGCATCCCCCCTGCAACGGAAGAACACACACCATAAGCAGCACGTTGACGGAGTAAGTGAAGATAATGTCCAAGAAAAACCAGGGAATGAGCATGGGTAAACAGGAACACACATGCAAACTGGAAGTCGTACTCACTCTAAACCGGGAGCACCGAGGGAGATGAGGAGGGCGGGCGATGCGGAAGACCACAAGCAGAACCTGCAAAGATGGAGAAAGTGTTAACCACCACTCAACACCTCACATGCAGGGTCCATAACACCAGAAAAGTGCATACACCAATATAGTATCAGGCAACAATATGACATAAAAAAGGTCAACAGTGAAAGCCAACTATAACCGCAAGTTTGCGGGCCAATGGAGGTATAACCGTACCGACACAACCCTCCCGCATCTCCGCGGGACCCCCCAGCGATCTCCGCAAATTTGCGGGGAGCCAAAACGTCCCAGAGGACCGAATCGAGCACTCCGCAAATTTGCGGGACCGGCCGAGATGGTCCGGCGCCGAAAAAGCGAGAGGAGCGTCTAGGGAAAACCAAAAAAGGCCCATAAAAAGCGTCCACTCCTTATGAACTCCAAGCGACGATGGCCATCAAGCTGAGCAGTGTCTTCCTTGATAATATCCTGACTCAACCGGTCAAGGGAGAGGCAAGGAAGACACACCAGGGGAGAGGAGGCACATCCCCCAGGAACCACCCAACCCACAGAGATAAAGCAAAGCCCATGAGGAGAAGTGGCAGGGTGGGTGGTTTGGCACAAACAGGGGCCCCCGTGGGGTACCCCAGGATTGGGCAAAAGGCTAGGAAAGGATGGAGGTGAAAACAGGAAGGGAACACAAAAACCAGTAAATGAAACTGGCGAGAAAAAGGGTGGCCTAGCCGTGAGGAGAGAATGTGTCAGGGGCGAAAAACCCTGTGGTGTGAGGGAGGGGCCCCCGTGGGGTACCCCTGGATATCACGAACCACCAAGCGCCCAGGCCCTTGAGACACAGTGAAGGCTCGAAAGGGGGGACTCGGGAATAACGCTAATAATGCGGCTGACACAAACCCTGCAAACAGCACCGCCACCACGAAATCTCAGATTGTGAACCAACTGTACACCTAGGCTATGAAAAAATGAAAACTCATAGGGGCAAAGCAAGTCCTGAATGAGAAACAAGCTAGGCTAAAATAAGCTAAAAGCTAAACTATGCCCAGACTAACAGGAAAAAAGAATATGAAAAGAGAAAGAATGAAAAACATATACGAGGAACGCCAGGCGCCCCCGTACCTTCGGTAAGCTATTTCCACACGCGTCTCCATTAAACACACTGAGGAGCCCATTTACGTGTGCCCTAGATCACGTAACATCTGTCTAACAAAAAGAAGGCCAGAAAAGCCGAAACGAACCTAAAACAGGGTGAATTGAAGGAGCACAACAAAAGCGGACTCAACAATGGCGACGCGTGAAAAAATGATGACAAGAGAGGGTCGCTCATGCGCACGTTCGACAGGGATCTGCGCATGACGGAACACGGGATGGGCCTTGAGCGGTAACTAAGGTAAACCCCTTTTTCTTCTCTTCTATGCTTTTTTCACCTTCGGTGGTAGTTTTGGTTAATGTACAACGTCTCCTAGAGCAAGATAAGGAGTAGACTCTAGACGTTTTCTTTTTAACCGCGGTTGGAATGACTACATAGCAGTCAAAATAGACAAGTCGTCATTGCAATTAGGTTAATAGCCTTGACGTTGGATTTGCCAAGACTACTAACAAATTGCACAACTTGCAACCTAATGATATTGGCCTTTTCTGTTTAGGAGAAGTTTGTACCGGTAAAACTGCAGTAGATGGCGACATCTCCACTTGTCGGTAGTGTCCACTACTCTCCATATTGAAGACTTCAGTCTGGTACTGCTGCACCAACGCTTCCAAGTTTAGTGGAGAGTCTCTTAGTTGTCGTCTTACGATTTCCTTTAGGGGAGAGGGTATCTTATTCAAGATATTAACACTAAATATTTCCTCCTTGGTGATGGCCATTGTCTCCATAGATCGGAGGAGGCTCTCAAAGGAGGCATAGTACTCCTTTAGGTCCGTCACATCATAGGATGGAGGATCTAGCGTGAAGAAATTAGTAATTAACGCGGTCTTGATGACTTCCTCTCTCCCGTAAGTTCTCTTTAGCAACTCCACTGCAGACTCGTAGCTTGTAGCTTCTAGCTTGTACCCACCGATCAACTTCAATGCCTCCCCTTTCAATTGACCACAGAGATATGTGAACCGTTGGATGGATGTGAGTGTTTTATTATGATGGACGGAACACTCAAAAATATCCCAAAATCCAGTCCAGGTAGCCGAATCCTTGGAAAAGGTACGTAAAGTAAGCTTCGGCAGGTTAAAGCCAGTCGCCTTTGGTGTACCGGTATCCTTAACAGGGGTTGATTCTTGGGTGGAAGATAGTCTGGCTAAGGCTGTATTAACGTCCTCAAAGTACTCAAGATCTGCCGACATTTCTTCTTCCACATCGTCAGTAATTGTCAATAATGGGAGGTTTGACGTACCTCCCAACCTACCAAATAGGAAAACCTACTATTTGGTAGTAGTCTTGGAAAATCCAACGTCAAGGCTATTAACCTAATTGCAATGACGACTTGTCTATTTTGACTGCTATGTCGTCATTCCAACCGCGGTTAAAAAGAAAACGTCTAGAGTCTACTCCTTATCTTGCTCTAGGAGATGTTGTACATTAACCAAAACTACCACCGAAGGTGAAAAAAGCATAGAAGAGAAGAAAAAGGGGTTTACCTTAGTTACCGCTTAAGGCCCATCCCGTGTTCCGTCATGTGCAGATCCCTGTCGAACGTGCACATGAGCGACCCTCTCTTGTCATCACATCTCACGTCAGCAGAAGAACGCGGATGGGCAGGGGTCCGGCGTGAGGGAGGGTATTATGTACGTTGGATTTTCCAAGACTACTACCAAATAGTAGGTTTTCCTATTTGGTAGGTACGTCAAACCTCCCAATTTGTTAGTAGTCTTGGCAAATCCAACGTCAAGGCTGCATAACAAATAGGAGGAGGACATCCAAGCCCAACCTACCAAAAAAAACAATGCATAAAACAAAAGTATGAATGACAAAGACACAATTTAAACAAGAGAGTCTAATAAAAGAGTGAAAAACTGAGGAGTAGCTAAAAAGAACAGTTTTAACACATGCCCGTCATTCATAGTAATGCAAAAACATAGACTTGTCTGAAACCAAAAAGGTACAGTACCCAAAATCCCTTTTCTTCAAAAACCAACAAAAACACTGAACACAAGAACAAAACACAATTTTCAATGTGGCAAAAACACTTATGTACTGGAACAATACATAATCCCAAACTTGCAATCCAGTGTTGCAAACCCGTACACCCCCCCCCCCCCCCCCCTTTTGTCATATAAAACAAAGGAAAAGAACGAGGGACAAGGGGGGAAGACCAGGGATCTTCGCCAGAGCACCAGGAAACACGACCCCCGAGAGCAATCACCGGCCGAGGGGGTCGAACACTGGACACAGAGAGGTAGGAGGAGATGAAGGACTTGATAGAAGACCCACAAAACCGCTGAGGCGATGGCAGGTAAGGATCGACGGGGCAGGAACCGGAAGGAGGCAGCAAAGGATCTGACATCGTGCGCAGAACCCCTACACACTGGTTGACGGGCACGAACGGCCCGACAAACGTGGCGGCCCATCTGCACCTGCGAGAGCCTCCCACCTGTCCGAGGAGACACCCACACAGCAGTACCCGAAGGCGGCGCCACAGACGCAACAGAGGAGAGCAAGGCTGACACCGGGCACAACACATGGCGAGGATGCCCACGCCGTAAAGCCTGGACAGCGAAAGGCTGGAAAGCGGGGGCCTCCCTCCCATGCGTGGTAACAAAAGGAGGGGAGGAGGCGAACGAGACGCCATGCAAGGACGGGGAGAATCGCACGCAGTCCCGGGGCCGTGACAATGCCGCTAGTGCAGACACCCGATCCCCAGTGGCCAGAGCGACAAGGAAGAGTGGACGCCCGAGCAACGGAACCGGCGTAGCGGCCCTTGTATACGTGGGTGAAGCCAGAAGGACCAGAGCCCGCCCCAGATCCCACTGCGGAGGGACCTGGCGCGGAGGCGGTCGATCCCGGAAGGCAGCCGTCAGGAAGGAATCCAGCTCCTGTGGCGGAACGACCAGCCCAGCGACGGACCCAAAGACCCCCCGGACGGCAGACAAGTGGGTACGTATAGCGTCGACTTGAAAGTGACGTGTACGGAAGAGGTGAAACAAGGAGCGTAGGACGAGGGAAGGAGAGCCAACTGGCAGGCGAGTGACCTGGAGCCACCTAGTAAAAGACCTCCAGCGGGACCCGGAAGTCCCCCAAGGAGAAGACGGCCAGGAACGCTGCAGGAAGACAGTCAGGGCCCGGGAGCCACCGTGCCTCATGAACAAGCACGATGCGAAGGCCAACGAGGTCCGCAGGTCCCCAACCTAGCCCAAGTGGAAGCCGGAGACAGGTAGAGGGACCGGACCCGGGCACCACCGCGGCAACCGGGCGGACCAAGCCCGTGCCGGCCACAGAGGCGCGAGGAGCCAGACGCAGCCCTGGCACAGCCGCAGCCTCGCGAGGACTGGGCACATCGACAGCGCGTCCGGTGGCGGAAAGATGTATATCGACCGCCACCTGTACCAGGCTACCATGAAAGCGTCCGGACCCCCCCGGAGCGCGAGGCCGGAGGGAGAGGTCCAAAGGCAACTGGCGCGGCACCCCCGATGCGAACAAGGCGACCTCCGGAACACCACAGGAAGCCGCGAGGTCGGCGAACACAGTCCGTTTCATCACCCATTCTACAAGAACGCCCTGCCCTCTCGACAGGGCGGCCGCCCACAGGGTGGCAGGCCCGGGCAGGGAGGAGGCATGCAAGGAGAAGGGGTGTCGGTCTGCGAGGAAGAACAACTCCACCGAGACCCCCAATAGAGTCAACGACCTGGAGGATCCCCGCATAAGGAAACAGGGGACAGCTCGTCTGAGTGTCCAACCCGAAGGCCACCGACGTACCCCGAAGGGCCAGCGCGTGGTCCCGCAGGAAGAACAAAGGAACCAACAGTCCGAGAGCCTAGACGGATAAGTGGAGGGAGACCCACCCATCTGCCGGGAAGGGGACGTCCCAGGTTCGATCGGGAACCTCACCCAACCTCGCTCGACGTATCTGTGGCTACCCAGACCGTCGGCGGGGGGGCGGTCCAGGGCACAGCCGCAGAGAGCGAGCCCCGAGCAACCCAGCGACCGAAGCGTCTGCGAACGGTACGCGGGAGCGGCAGGAGCCGATCCAGAGGGGCAACGGAAACACCGCGGTGCCCATGAGGAGGAGGCGGAGTAGCCAGAGGCTCCCTAAGGGAAGGGGCAGAGCGGCCCAATGCAGCGAACCCACGAACGAGTCCCAGAACCACCCCGGGAGGGAGACCGAGTGCAACACGGCGAAGACCTTCCACCGAAGGTGCACCGCGGCCGGCAGACCCCGGGACACCGTAGCGCCGGACAAAACCCATGCGAGACCGACCCATGGCACCACACGCGACGGGGTCAAGCGCGACGTGGGAACATCGAAGGGGAACCCTAACCGTGCGATGTTGTGAATGACAGTGAGGGCGACGCCAATGCACAGTCCTAGGGCTCCGGAAACTACCAACCAATCGGCCAAGGAAAACAGGATCTGGTGCCCGCTCCTGAGGAGAGGACCCAGAGCCTGCCCCAACAGTGCGGAGAAGATCCGCGGCGCGATGTGGAGACCGAAGGGAAGGCCGTCGAACAGGAACACACGATCGGAAGTCCGAACGGCCAAGAATCGCTGGAAGCGAGGATAGAGAGGAACGAGCCAAGACGCATCCTGGAGGGCCAGCGACACTACCCACGACAGAGGGCACAGGGCCAGGCGTACCAGGGGTACCGGCAGCATCCGAAACCGTGTGTGCACGATGTGCCCGTTGAGGGCCGACAGAACCACCACCGGTCGCATCGCGTCGCAGTTCGTCGACGGTACCAGAAAGACACGGGAGAGGAAAACCGGGTGACCGGCGGGCAACTCCCTCGACGCTACCCAGCTCGGGCAAGGAAGTGAACACGTGGGCCACCTCTGAAGAGACGGGCCGGCGTCGGTGACAAGAGCGGAGTGGGGGTCTGGACGTCCACCTCCAGGTGAGACCCCTCCGCGCAACCCGCCGCCCCCAACTTCCCTCGCGGCTACCGAGGGGCGCAAGGGCGAAAACAACCCGAGGGAGCACCCGAGAGGAGGGGAGCGACCCGGACGGCCAGGCGAGAAGGAGAACAAGGAGGCCGACCCAGAGAACTACACATTGTGTTGACGTGGAGGTACCCCCGGTACGGGCCGTGCGGGCACGAGCGCCACGTTGACCTCCTCTACCCCCCCCCCCACCTAACCTCGTCGAAAAGGGCGGGCCACCCCAACCCCAGGCCGGCGCGGGGCTGACCCCGTCGAAGGGCGGCCGGAAGTGGAAGGCCGGCCAGCCCCGACACGGCGGGGATGAAAGGGGCAAGAACAGAAGTGCGAGGCGGAACCGACGCACTGGCCTGCAACGTTCCAGTCCTGCGCCCGTGCAAGGTGGCAGCACTTGCAGCAGCACCCCGAAGAGGACCGGCAGAGGGACGGGACTGAGAAGACCCCGCGCGCGACACAGCACGTCGGTGCGTGACGTAAGCAGGGTCCGCAACGACACAGCGCGTCGTTGCGTGTCGGAAGCAGGGCCGCCGACAGAGAAGCGTAGCATTCCCAAGCATCCTGCATAAAAAAAACGACGTATATAGCGCAGAGTACAACAAACCCTGACGAATATCCAAGGGGGCCGGCCGGCAGAACGAGGACCGTACCGTCGGGCGGCGCCGAGTTGCCGCGCACAAAACCGCCTTCAGCTCGGGAACCAAAGACACCGCGAGCCGACGGTGGACCCGCTGAACGCGGTCCAAACCCACGCGAAGATCGCCCGGCGCAGACGCCTCAAAAAGCCGCAGGTGGTGAACAGACATCCGGAGGGAACCCAAAGACAAGACAATAAGTCCGTCACCCTCTGTCGCAAGGGAAAAACCTGGGCGACAGAGGGCTGATCCGGGTGAGAGAAGAACGGGGTAGCAATAGAACAAAGTTCAAGAACGGGCGCGCCCATCCAGGACCAGAACGCGCTGTCCAACCCGCTGACAGACACAAGAGGAGGCAAAATCAGTGATGACTCCGGGGGAGGGACTGAAGGAGAGCCGTCGACGGATCGATGTGGGAAGTCGAAGGCCACAGCAAACCAGGCCTCCAATGGGAGAGGGTGACCGAGCATGATGGCGAAGCCAGGCGTACCGGTGTCGCACAAACCTGTCCCATAGGAGGACAGACCCGTCAACACAGCCAGGGACTGAACATCCGGAAGGATGTCAGGGCGGCTGAAGTCAGACCAGAGCGTAGGCCTGCAGAAGGGAGGGCGACCGTAGCAGGGGTAGGTAGGGTGAGGCGCGGAGGGTGAGTCACCGCCAAGAAGCGCGAGAAGAGGGAGTCTTCCATCGACTCCAAGCGCCCGTCGAAGCGAGACACAACCCAGCCCTGCATAGCCGACAATCGAACCGAGAGAGGCGGCCCCCCCCCCAAGATTGGTCGGCCCGCAGGGGCGGGCGTGAGCGGGAGCGAGACCCACCACACGAACCAGCAGCGTCGCGGCCCAAGGAAGGCGAGCGACGACGGTTGTGTCGCCGTTGAGGGACTCGTCCCCGATCACGAACGGCCGAGGGGGAAACAGCACCATCCCCCTCTTCCAGCGACACGTCAGCTCCTGAGAAAGGGGACCCCGAAACCTCGCGAAACCCCACCGAGGCAAGAGGAGGGGTACCCCCCTGGCGAGACGGTAAGTGAAGGTCAGGAAGAGAAGAATGAGGAGGAGCAGGACGACGGGAGTGGGAAGGCTGGCCGGGTGAAAGGAGGCCAGAAGGAGCCGCGGGGGGAAACAGAGCAAGGATCCCCGGGGCAGAGAGAACAGGGCGGCCTGACACCGAGGCGGAGGAGGGAGGGACCTCCACCGTGGGACGAGACCGTGAAGGAAGAATAGGCACTGAAGCAGGTGAAGTAGGAGAAGCAACGACATCCAGGTGGACCCTCCCGGACAGTGTAGGAGGAGGGAGCAGAGGGCCAGCTACAGCACGAACAACCGCGCGCGGAGAGGACAACGTAAGAGGAAATCGTCAGGGCTGGGGAAGCGGGCGTAAGGGAGTAGAGCCCCTATCCGTAGAGGCCAGGGGAGGGCGCACAGGGGCAGAGCCGCTAACCCCGGCCTCAGGGCGAGAACCATGACGATGGCGATGGGCGTCGTCAAGGCGATCAGGAGGACGACGAGGGGCAGTAGAGGACGGACGACGAGGCGAGCAAGAGCGTGGACGGAGCTGGGGAACCCCTCGACGATGGGACGACCGGCTGCGGGACCCAGGGGAGAGGGCCCGAGCAGGGAGAGGGCCAGGTGAACGGCCTTCAGTCGGGTCAGGGATACCCAGGGCGACGCGGATCCGGACGGCAACAAAGGCCGGGGAACGGTGGCCCACAGTCCTAATGTGGCGGGAGACCATCGGCCACACCGACGGAAGGGAAGCAGAGGCCACAGCAGCCGCCGAGGAACCAGGGCCATGGAGCAGCACAACCACCAGGGCCAGACACGTGCCACACAGAGCAGGGAGGGAGGCCGTAGAGGACACACAGAGTGAGTGGCGCAAGCAGGACTTGTGGCTCTCCAAGCACGGGGAGCGACAACCAAGGCGAAAGCAAGGCAGCCGACCTGCACTAGAAGAACACACACCAATATCAGCACGTCGAAGGAGTAAGTGGAGAGAATGTCCAAGAAGAACCAGGGAGGGAGCATGGGGAAACAGGAACACACATGCAAACAGGTATCCGTACTCACCCTAAACTGGGAGCACAGAGGTAGGTGAGGAGGGCAGCCGAGGCGGAAGAGCACTAGCAGAACCTGAAAAGATGGAGAAAGTGTTAACCACCACTCAACATCTTACATGCAGGGCCTATAACACCAGTAAAGTGCATACACCAATATAGTATCAGGCAACAATATGACATAAAAAAGGTCAACAGTGAAAGCCAACTATAACCGCAAATTTGCGGGCCAATGGAGGTATAACCGTACCGACACAACCCCCCCACATCTCCGCGGGACCCCCCAGCGATCTCCGCAAATTTGCGGGGAGCCGAAATGTCCCAGAGGACCGAATCGAGCACTCCACAAATTTGCGGGACCGGCCGAGATGGTCCGGCGCCGAAAAAGCGAGAGGAGCGCCTAGGAAAACCAAAAAAGGCCCATAAAAAGCGTCAACTCCTTAAATTTTATGAACTCCAAGCGACGATGGCCATCAAGCTGAGCAGGGTCTTCCTTGATAATATCCTGACTCAACCGGTCAAGGGAGAGGCAAGGAAGACACACCAGGGGAGAGGAGGCACATCCCCCAGGATGTACCCAAACCCACAGAGATAGAGCAAAGCCCATGAGGAGAAGTGGCAGGGAGGGTGGCTTCGCACAAACAGGGGCCCCCGTGAGGTACCCCTGGATTGGGCAAAAGACTATGAAAGGATGGAGGTGAAACAGGAAGAGAAAACAAAAACCAGTAAATGAAACTGGTGAGAAAAAGGGTGGCCTAGCCGTGAGCAGAGAATGTGTCAGGGGCGAAAAACCCTGTGGTATGAAAGAGGGGCCCCCGTGGGGTACCCCTGGAGTATCACGAACCACCTGTCGCCCAGGCCCTTGAGACACAGTGAAGGACTCAAAAGGGGGGACTCGGGAATAACGCTAATAATGCGGCCGACACAAACTCTACAAACAGCACCGCCACCAACGAAATCTCAGATTGTTTACCAACGGTACACCTAGGCTATGAAAAAAATGAAAACTCATAGGGGCATAGCAATTCCTGAATGAGAAAACGAGCTAGGCTAAATGAAGCTAAAAGCTAAACTATGCCCAGACTAACAGGAAAAAAGAATATGAAAAGAGAAAGAATGAAAAACATATACGAGGAACGCCAGGCGCCCCCGTACCTTCGGTAAGCTATTTCCACACGCGTCTCCATTATACACACTTAGGAGCCCATTTACGTGTGCCCTAGATCACGTAACATCTGTCTAACAAAAAAGAAGGCCAGATAAGCCGAAACGAACCTAAACAGGGTGAATTAAAGGAGCACAACAAAAGCGACTTCATTCAATGGAGCGCGTGAAAAAATGATGACAAGAGAGGGTCGCTCATGCGCACGTTCGACAGGGATCTGCACATGACGGAACACGGGATGGGCCTTAAGCGGTAACTAAGGTAAACCCCTTTTTCTTCTCTTCTATGCTTTTTTCACCTTCGGTGGTAGTTTTGGTTAATGTACAACGTCTCCTAGAGCAAGATAAGGAGTAGACTCTAGACGTTTTCTTTTTAACCGCGGTTGGAATGATGACATAGCAGTCAAAATAGACAAGTCGTCATTGCAATTAGGTTAATAGCCTTGATGTTGGATTTGCCAAGACTACTAACAAATACCATATACCTGCTGAGCGTAATTATCGTAAGTGGCTAGCGACTTAGTAACAGTAGCGAATTTACCCTTAATCTGATCAGCTGTGGCACTTAATAAAAATTCATCAAGATCTCTTAAACACCTATTTAAACTTCATTTCATCCCTCCCTTCAGAATCTTAAGTTTCTTTAAATCTGTCATCGTTAAGGTCTAATTTTTATCAACTTAAACTACAATGAGGTCAGACTACAAACCGTTAATCGCTTAGGAATCAACAGCGGCAAACCCCCATTACTTAAGAATTTTACTCAAAAAGAATTACATAGTACTTACATCCCCCTTAACATAAACTATCGAAAGGAAATTATCTAACTAGACAAAATAATTAAATACTAAATCCATTAAAAGAAAGGGTAAGGTGAAGCACTAATTATTGAAAGCCCTTTATAGGTAAGCCTAGTTGGTTAAGCTACAATCATGAGGTCTGACTATTAACTGTCAATCGCTTAGGAATTAACAAAAACCGACACTCATGACCGCCACTATAAGCAACTAGGCCTAGGCTATTATGAAATTGAAATATAAAAGGTCACATGAGAACCCTCCCCACCAGCAAAATTAATAATGAGTCCCACAATGACAAAACACAATGAACACCACAGGCACACCACCAAAGCGAAATGAACAGCCACCACAGACACCTGCAGGCCTAGACTGCCTAGCCTAGCCTAGCCTAGCCTATGAGCGCAAAATGGTGCCCGACGAAATCACCCCTACCCCAATCTCCAGCCCAGCTAACCCACCAAAAAACGCCAAGGATCACACGCCCAAAAAACCCTGGAAACTAGCCCCAAAAAAGATAGGGACGGCGCCTAAATGGTAAAAAACACGAGGGAAGAAGCTGGGTCTAAACTAGGGAAACGACAGTCGGCCCAACAACGCGCGAGGCGGCAGCCATTTGTAAGCCCACAAGCGTCAAGGAAGCAAACAAAACGGTACTACGGTAAGGAAGCCTTAGGGCACGAAGGACCATTATTTGTCGGGAATTTAGATAAAGATGTTAAATTACATATCACTGGTACATGAAATATCCCAACAAATAGTAGTCGATGGGTGTAATCCAGTCCCCCACACACGGCTAATTCAATTGCAACACATTTAGGAATGTTCACATAATACAATATCGATACAATGAACTTAGCTTAGAGGACTGGTGATGTAGGACTGTTGTTATAGATTAATATTTGTAGCACATGGTGAACTGTGGGTGAAGATGTTGGCTGTATGGTGTTGATTGAGAGACTAAAGGGCCGGCGTCCGATCGCTTCGCGCAATTACATATGGCTGCCGGCTCATAATAATTATAACACATAACTTGGTTTCATGATACATCTAGAGCTGATGTAGATATTTATACATCACAGTTAATATTTAACCTATACTTAAGAATAAACTACAATACACAAAGAACCAGCCGAAATCGTACATGCGATACGATACCGCCAAATTCAAATGTCCTAGTGGACCTAAAACTGTCGGAATCATTACCCTATTCCCGACAAATGTAGAGGACATTAGCCTAACCTAACAACCTTGCCTAACCTATCCTATTATTATGGGTGGGGGCTTCCGCCCCCACACCCCCGCTATTTGACATCTTTGACAGATTTTTGGTGTATTTTTCTGTGAAAAGGGTATTTTTTCAATTTGTCGAAAACGAAAATCCTCCATGCGGACTATATGGAGAAAAATATGGCGAATCTGTTGGTGCCTATTTTCCCTAATACATTGTTTCTAATAAGGCGGATGTAGTGTCCTTGAAGATTATCGAATGTAGTTACCGGGTGTACCGCCTGTCTTGTTTACACTACACGGACGCTCACCATCATATTCCCGTCTATTTTGGCTGCCTTTGGATACAAAAATACATTACCCTAACCAAACAACCTAACCTAACCTAACCTAGTATTATAGATTTATAAGTATTTATTTTATTATATATATTTATAGATGATTTAGCCTATGTTGTATGTCGGTAGTGGTACACCCGGTAACTAGCCTACATCCATCCCGAAACATTGAACAATATCTTTAATCTAACCTAACCAAAACCAAACCTAACCTAGTATATTAGTGGACTATTTATCCTAGGCTATAAATGTAAAATGTAAAAATAGCCTATATTGCAACATTAGGCTACCAAATTATTGAGATATATGTACAGGTCATCCCGCTACACAGGATTATACCAAAAATGTGTTAATGGAAATTAGTATTTAGGCTACCCATTATCCAAGAATCTAAAAACAAGGCCCCTGATAGGCCTAGTGGGAAGGGCTATGAAGAATAGGGAAATTGTATAAAGCGAATACCGTATAGGCTACTCGTAAAGGCCTATTGCTTTTGTAAATAAAAGTTGGCTCGGGTTTATGCATTTTCGAGACCCATAAAACCCAATTTTTTGAAAACCCAAGCCAACTTTTGATGAAAGTAGGCTCGAATTTCACAGAGTTGAGTGGGTAATAGTCTATGTTATCAAAATAGTCAACTTTGAGAAGTCATGGCAAGAATGTTAAGAGCGGGCGTACCGCCAGGCTTGTTTACACTACGCGTAGTGGCGTCGGACCTTTTCCATCATGTTCCCGTCTATTTCGACTGCCTTTGGATACAATAATATATTGAGGGGGGCTTTGCCCCCCACAACCCCCCATGACATATTGTCATCATCATATATATTGCCAGCAGGGGGCAAATAACCGAAAACATCGCCATCAAAGTAGACGCGAAGTTAACCGCGGCGATCACCCTATGTAAACATGACGACCGTACACCCGGTAACTACATCCATCCCAAAGTCATTAGCCTAACCTAATAACCTTATCTAACCTATCCTAGTATTATGGGTGGGGGCTGCCGCCTCCACTCCCCCGCTGGTTGGGTATAACTGGTAACGATAAAAATGCAGTTGGGGTAGGCTACGGTATAACTCACTCCACCCCAACTGGATTTCTATTGTTACCAGTTATATTATTGTATCCAATGGCATTCAAAATGGATGGGAACTTGACTGCAAGCGTCCGACGCCTCCCCCGCCGCCGTCATGTTTAAATTTGTCGATCGCCGTGGTTAAGTTCGCGTCTATTTTAACGGCAATTTTTTTGGTTATTTGCCCCCTGCTGGCAATATGTATGATGATAACAATATGTCATGGGGGAGTGAGGGGGGCAAAGCCCCTCCTCAACATATTATTGTATCCAAAGGCAGTTTAAATAGACGGGAACAAGATGGCAAGCGTCCGACGCCACTCCGCGTAGTGTAAACAAGGCTGGCGATACACCCGGGAACTAGCCTACATCCTATCCAACAATTCTAAAAAACTAAATCCTTGAAAATTGCTGTGGTCTGGCTCCTTTATATTGACCGGTAAATTTTGACAAGAATGTACCGGTAGTTACTAGGTGTACCGCCGGCCATATTTACTCTAGGCTTATGCGGACGCTTGCGATCATGTTCCCGTCTATTTTGACTGCCGTGGGATACAATAATAGGTTAAGGGGGGGGGGGGGGGAGCTTTGCCCCCATCACTCCCCCACAACTTGTTGTCATTGTAGAATTGTAGAATTTTACTGAAGGGGCGCGTATTTGACAGGTACCACCACGTACCGGTACTAATTAGAGATTTAATTTAGGTTTCCACGCATCCATCAACAACCTACACCCTTTTCTGGTCTGATACTAGTACCTTACTGTAATATAAACAGTTTAATTTCATTTAAATGTGGTTTTTGACAAGAATGTAGAAGCGCGTTCGGGCCGAAAATCGGGAGTTTACCTCCTATTCCGATCGTCGGTTTATTGACATGATGCTCGACGTTAGCTACGTTTGCTGTTGTTTTTTTTTGCCCCCCTGCTGGCAATATATATGATGATGACAATAAGTCTAGGGGGGGTGAGGGGGCAAATCCCCCTCTTAACCAATACCGGTACTGTATTCCGCGGCCTAAATTTTAATTGAAATGCCAATATGGGAAATTAGTTAGATGTGCGAAGTAGCCTACTAACCTCGAGCACAATGTAAACAAACCATCGACGTTAAACCCGCGAACGCAACTTTTCCACCGAGTTACCTTTATATTTTGTCTATCATTATTGATGTCAAAGTTGTCCTCATTGTATTTGTTAGTGTTTCGTACACCAGAAAATGGTGTAGCTTGGTGTTGGATGCGTGGAAACTGAACACAATTCTGTATTATATGCTTGGTGGTACCTGTCAAATGTGCGCCCCTATAGTAAAATCGCATCTTGTCATAATCATATATATTGCCAGCAGGGGGCAAATAACAGAAAAAATAGACGGGAACTTAACGGCGAGCGATCGACCTATGTAAACATGATGACCCGTCGGACCGTACACCCGCATACCCTACATCCTTCCCTTTTTTTTACCGTATGACAGCCAAGAGTTTTAGCATTTACTTTTACCGGTATATATTTTTGTTTTTCATTTGTTCATTGATAGGCTATACAGATTTGTTTTACAGCAAGAAAATACAGTAAACCCTCGCTAACTCGGACTAATTGGGGGGAGACCACTTCCGAGAAGCCCGATTTTCCGAGATGTCCGACTTACGTCCGACTTAACCCACTGAGACCCAGCGCCGCACGTGTTGCGTCGGCAGTGTTTGATCACCAACTCCCAGCGACGCATCACGTGCGTCCGACATATAAAAAACACTTACGTGGCTCGTAAGGTAGGAAATGGCGGGAGAATAGGAGGGGGAGGTACCGTAGTGTGTGTGGGAGCCGGGCCAGTAGGTGTGAGCGGGCCGAGACAGCCGCGCGGCTGGTGGTGGTGGGCTTAGTGGGGATAGTTTACACCCATAGTTTACCGCCACTTTGAACCTTCATTACTCCGGTCGTATGGGAGCTAGAGGCTTGAGATTTATGTGAGACACTCCTTAGGATGTATGCCGTACAATGCCATACTCAGTTTTTACCCTAGTGCTCCCGGGCGGGTGGTCATGCGGGGGAGACGAACTATTGAAAACCCCCCCCCGCCCCCCAAATGACCGAAATGATTTTTTTTTTTATTTTTGTCTTCATTTCTCACCATTCTCTTCCATTTTGGCTCAACAATTTTTTTTGAGGCTTCCCCCCCCCCCCCCCCCCCCCCCCCAAAAAAAATGTCCGAGGTGATTTTTTTTTTTTTTTTTTTTCATTTCTCATCCTTGTCTTCCATTTTAGCAAACAAAAAAAAAGAAGTGAAAATGGCTTGGGACTTGGGTGAACAAAATATTATAACTAGCCGGGGCTCAACGGGTTAAGAGAGGGAAAATTTTGAATTAGAAGAGGAAAGTCCGTGTCACCAGAGATTTATTAATTTTTTTTTTTTTTTACATGTGAAATTCATCATATTAATAACAAATACGAACCTTATTATGTTTTCAGGGACAGTACAGTACATAGTAATCAACTATGCGTAAGCAGAGTGGTATCGCCCCCCGTATAGTGGTACATGCAAACCGAAATGTCTGTCCGTCTGTCTGTCTGTCTGTCCGTCCGAGAACTCTTAGACCGTTTGACGGATTTTCACCAAACTTCACACAAACCTTCGGTGCGTGAATGCGACGGTAATTATCATTATTATTATTTTTTTAATTTGTGCAACAGTTATGATCTTAGGTCCAAAAACAAATTTTGCTCCCCCCCCCCCCCCCCCCCCTTCAGGAGCCCCACCGCCCACCACACACACAGAAGTTTGAATTTGTTTTAATTTGTGCAATAGTTATGATTTTAGGTCTAAAATATGGTTCCCCCCCCCCCCCCCCCCTTCAGGACCCCCCACCCTGTACCTATTCCCAAGCAATGATGATGGCGTTCTGTGTGTGTGTGTGCCCCGTTAGGGACAGCAGTGATGATGATGGTGGTGATGATGATGATTACAGTACTTGATATGATGGTGACAGTAGTAGTAGTAGTGATGATGGTGACAAGCAATGATAATAGTTGTAGTGATAATGATGACAGTAGTGATGATGGTTACAGTATTAGTGATGATGGTGAGTAGTAGTGATTATGGTGAAAGTTGTAGTGATGATGACAGTAGTAGTGATAATGAGAGTAGTAGTGATGATGGTAAGAGTAATAGTGATGACTATAATAGTAGTAGAGCTGATGATAGTAATGGTGATAGTGATTAATAGTGATAATGGTGACCCATCGCAGAGTTGGGTATGCCGATTTGATTTTGGACAAAACGGCACGTCTACTTTATAATAGTAGTAGTGCTGATGATATTAATGATGATAGTGACTGGTAGTGATGATGGTGACCGATTGCAGAGTTGGGTATGCCGTTTTGATTTTGGGCGAAACGGCACGTCTACTTTCTAATTATTTATCAACTCTGCGTAAGCAGAGTGGTATCCCCCCTCCGTATAGTGGTACATGCTAACCGAAATGTCTGTCTGTCCATCCGAGAACTCCTCCTAGACCGTTTGACGGAGATTCACCAAACTTCACACGAACCTTCGGTGCGTGAATGCGGCGGTAATTAAAAAAACAATTGTTGAATTTGTGCAATAGTTATGATCTTAGGTCCAAAAACATGTTTTGCCGCCCCCCCCCCCCTCCACCAACCCCCCCCCCCCCCCCCCCCCCCCCTTCAGGACTCCCACCCCCCACCCTGTACCTATTCCCTGTGTGTGTGTGTGCCCCATAGGGGCACACACATCACCGAAAGCCACACATCATACACATGTCTCAGATGTGATGATAATGGTGAGACGTCTGTCTGTCTGTCCGATAACTCCTCCTAGACCGTTCGACGGATTTTCACCAAACTTCAGACGAACATTCGGTGCGTGAATGCGACGGTAATTATTATTAGTTATGACTATGACAGTAGTACATATGATGGTGAAAGTACTAGTAGTATTGCTAATGGTCATAATAGTAGTGATGATGGTGACAAGTAATGATGACAGTTGTAGTGATAGTAGTGATGATGTTAGTGACAATGGTGACAGTTAGTGATGATGGTGAAAGTTGTAGTGATGATGACAGTTGTAGTGATAACAGTTGTAGTGATGATGAGTCATAGTGATGATGGTAAGAGTAGTAGTGATGACTATAATAGTATTAGTGATGATGATAGTAATGATGGTAGTGACTAATAGTGATGATGGTAACCCATCGCAGAGTTGGGTATGCCGTTTTGATTTTGGGCGAAACGGCACGTCTACTTTATTAATATTAACACAATAATTAAAAGGCATAGGCTTCAATTCATCCTAAAATCACTTAAAACCGAGTGAGAGAACATTGTAAACCGGACACAAATCCCGTCCAACTCGGAAATTTCCGAGAGGCCGATGCCATTCCGAGAAGTGCGGGTTTCTGACTAAAAAGAGTCGGAGTTCGCGGAGTTTACTGTAAGTATTTACCCATTATTCAACAATCTATAGGCTAATTCTCCCCTCCCCTGGGCCCCTAGTGGGAAGGGCTATGAAGATCAGGGAAAATGGAGAGTTTAAGAGGATAAAAAGGGCAAAATCTGGTAATTCTTTAGAACAACAACTGTTTTTTTAGGTATTTTATTTGTATTTATTTTTATTTTAAAGGTTTATTATGGTTTATTAATATTTATAAAGTGAGGAAAGCAGTTATAATAGTTATTATTGCCATTTTCATTGTTAACCCGGGAGCTGCGGGAAGACTCTTAAGAGTTCCCCCGGCGGACTGCGGGAAGACTCTCTGGAGTAAGTAAAACTAAAAATCAACTTTTTACATCGAAAAAAAATTATTTTTTTTATTTTTATTTTTTTATTTTTTTATTTTTGTTTGGCCCCTGGGCCATGCAAAATCTCAGTCCTCTACCTCCCCTCCTTCCCCACTTTCCTCCTATTCCTCAGTTATCACCTATTTTCCCTATTATTCCCTTATTCTGAGGTATATTTTCGTGCTAACATTAGCGAGTTGCAAGCAGGGTGTTGTCATCACTGATGGCCATCGAGTGCAAGAGAGAGAGAGAGAGTATCGATCGACTGTGTTGCAGTGGCCTTGGGGAAAATTGGCGGGAAGGTAGCTTGCCTCACCCATACATTATACAACTCGCGGGCTATATCTCCGATTTTGACCATCCAAACGCTGTTTTCACTCGTTTTATTGTTGTTTCAGGTTAATACCTTTATAATCAACCCATAATAGGCGCATATGGATAATTATTAATGCTATTAATGGTACAATGAATATTTTAGTGACGAAAAACCTCAAATACGTCAGCACAGGGGGACGTTTTCATTTACCCCCGTGCGCACTTCAGAGGTTAATTGCAATTCCGATACCCCAACAATTTACGGGATAGTTTGGGAATACTGTGTTTTGGATGAGGGAAAAAATAGGGGAGGGATATAGTATCCGGGCATACAGTCGTCTTGTTTATGTAAGTCATGTTTGATTTTTATTTTTTTTTATTTGCCCTGATAGCCTAATTTGGAAAAGGCTCGCCGCCTTACCAGGTATTATAAATAATTTATTAGGGTCAATGAAAAGACCCCCCTAAACCTATAATTGTATTCCATGGCAGTCAAAATAAATGTGACTGTGATCACAAGCGTATAGTACCGGTAACATAAACAAAGCGGGTGATACGCCTGAACATTACATCCTTACCCTTTGCTCACCTCATCCTCCCATGACTTTTTGAAATTCTTATCTATGTTGCCAATACTGGGCCAAAACCTTATTTTCACAACTGAACCTATTGCTGGCTAATACAGTTACAGTACTCACATCCGATGGTTCTCTGATGTCACACAAGTTTGGCATATTATTGGTCTAATTTGATTTCCTTTTTTTATTAAATTATTCCAAGGCCAGCTGTTACTTGCTTCCTGCTGGCAATATAGGCCTAGGCCTATATTATGATGACAATAAGCCATGGGGGCTGAGATCAACCCATTATTGTATCCCACGGCCAGCTGTTGGGCAAATAGTAGCTGGCCGTGGGATACAATAATGGGTTGAGCCCCCCTCACCCCCTATGATTTTTTGTCATCATCGTATATATTGCCAGCAGGAAGCAAATAACAACTAGTCATGGAATAATTTCATAAAAAAAGGCATTCAAATTAGACGCGAATGTAGCTGCGAGCATGCGCCTTATGTAAACATATCGGATGGTACGCGCACTAACACAACCCTTACCGAAAAAGTGGGTATTACTGACTTTTAGATGCAATCATGATTATTGCAACATCATTTTTATTGTGTTTACTTTAGATACAGTGGTTTTATATATAGAGAACCATCGGATGTGAGTACTGTACCTGTATTAGCCAGCAATAGGTTCAGTTGTGAAAATAAGGTTTTGGCCCAGTATAGCCAATATAGATAAGAATTTCAAAAAGTCATGGGAGGATGAGGTGAGCAAAGGGTAAGGATGTAATATTCAGGCATATCACCCGCTTTGTTTATGTTACCGGTACTAGTACGCTCGTGATCATGTTCGCGTTTATTTTAACTGCCGTGGAATACAATTATCGGTTGAGGGGCGCCTTTTCTCCCATTCCCCCCATGACATATTGTCATCATCATAAACATTGCCAGCAGGGGGAAAAGGTAATTATAGGGAAAAGGCTCGCATCCTTATTGTTCATGTGTTTTCCTCCAGATTTTGAGCAATCAGTATTTTCATTGTTTTTTGTTGTAATTCCAACGTGGGATACAAGATTGTTTGAGGGTCATCCGCTTATGAATTATTGAAATTATCATCTATGTTGCCAGCAGGGGGTAAATATAAATTATACTCCATAATATAGAGGTTTGTAAACAGCGAGGACGTCCGAGGGAGCTCTGAAAGTTATGGGACTTCTCGTTTTTTCCAATAATATCGGGTTATATATATGTGATCAAAATCATTCTCCCACAGTTAAATATACATGACATGAGTACAGTAAAAGAATTTCATAAACCTGCATTGACCCTAATAAATTATTTATAATACTGGTACCCGGTAAAGCGGTGAGCCTTTTCCAAATAATTATTGGGCAAATAAAAAAATAAATAAACAGAATTCAAACTAGACGAATGTATGCACAAGCGTACGGCTTACAGTGCACGCCCGGTATTCGCGCCTAGGTTGTACCGGCGCCCTTCCGCAATTACGTGGGTACTATTTAACATAGGTTTCATTGGGAAATCTACTTAGGTTGTACCAGGCTCACCCTTCTTGGACCCCCATTTCCCCCCAAATACATCCAATAAATACATATTATCTAAGGAGAATTCTTATAAATGCATATTATGAGGAGATTACTTACCACACAGATTTTATTTGAAATCAGTCATATACAGCCTAACCAAACTGATCAGCATAATTTCGCTGCTTTGTCCGACACGGCGCGCCGTCGGTAGGCTTGACCGGCCTTTGCTGTTTTGATAGTCCTGGGCATTTAATTCCTTTATCATAGTAAGATGGCGGGAGGGATCAAGGGTGCAGGCGTAGCCCTCTCTCTATGTATCATCCTTTGCAACATCCAGAAGGGCTGTGCTGATATACAGGTGCAGAGGGGACCGGTAGTGTACCAGGTTAACACTAAACAAGTATTGAGGGACCTCGTCACACAGAAATCACACACAAGTGAAATTTCTGTCACCATTCCTGCCTGGTCTATTTCATATATCGGGAAGACGCCGCGGCTTGGCAAGTACTCTGGCACAACCTCGCTACAACACCTATTGTGCTACACTCTAATTAGCTGCGGAGATGTAGAGACCAACCCCGGCCCTAGTTCAACGTTGAAGAAACCTCACCACCAAACAAGTAAGGCAGACCGACATTTCAACAGCCCCTAGCAGTAAAATTTGTTATAACAAACTGGGCAAGAAGGCACCCCAATCTCCCGTCATGCTCCAACTCCCAACCAAGACCGCAGGGCAACCGCCAGCACAGCCAACACTCTACCTACTCAACATTACCCTCAACTGTATCATCACTACCTCAGATATCGGTGACCCAAGTAACACAACATGCAACCAGAACACCCAAAAAAGCAGGAAGCTCTAGCAAACACATCGACAATGAAGTAACAGCAACGAACAAGAAAGACAAGAGAAACCCCACAACACGACGCCGCTGCACACAACAAATCAACCAAACCTACTACAACACAAACCAACACTATCGGCGACCCAGGTAGCTCAACATGCAACCAGAACAGCTAAAAAAGAAGGGATCAGTCACAACAACATCAACAATAAAGCAGCAACAACGGCCAAGAACAAGGACAACATCAAACAACAAATACAGGTAGCGGTGGGAGGGGGGCAAGGGGGAGCCACAACCTGTCCCCATCTCACTCGCTCACACCCCAGTAACAGCCGCTCACGGCGCTCAGCTGATCACCACACCGCCAGACGTACGATGAACAGTAACAGGAAAATATGTATAGTGTGTGATATTGGATTCAACAAAAGGAGTACAACTTCACAATGTAGTAGTTGTAATGAAACAGTACACGATCGATGTACTTACGTTACTAGCAGAAAAGAAGTGGAATGCGATAAATGTAGGGAAGTAGCTATTAAAGGTCCTAAAATCATTTGTGAAATATGTGAATCACTCATAACAAGAAAACAAAGGATCCTAAACTGTGTTAAGTGTAAAACTGTAGCTCACATGAAGTGCATCTCTAAGAAGACCAACAGTGAAGAACAGGAATCCCTATGCAACATGTGTGCCTTGCATTCATTACCGAATATTAATGTAAATGAACCAAGTATTAACAACTCAGAATCCAGCCAGGACACATTCAAAATCAAAGATGAATACAGAGTGTTCACCAACAAAGGGCTCCATCTTATCCACATTAACGCCAGATCAATGTACCATATATTGTTAGAAATAAACTTGTTAGCTAATAAGGCCAAAGCTTCAATAATTGCAATCACAGAAACCTGGCTTGATTCAAGTATAAACTATGGTGAAATAAACATTCAAGGTTTCAACATGGTTAGGAATGATCGCAATAGGCAAGGGGGAGGAGTATTTCTGTATGTAAAAAACAACCTCACACACACAACTAGGACCGACCTCCATGTAGAAAATCACGAAGCTCTGTGGATCGACCTACACCTGCCGAGGACAAGACCCATCACAATTGGGGTGTGCTATAGGCCACCAGACGACACACAATTCTTGATCAAATTTGAACGAACTTTGTCATCGCTAGACCCTCGGAATGAATCCATTATACTAGGGGATTTTAACCTGTGTTACAAACAACGAAATAATAGGCTTGTACGAGAATATAGGCACATACTGACAATGCACAATCACAAACAACTCATCACAACCCCCACACGTATCTCTAAGAACACTGCCACAATATTAGACCACATAAACTGTAGCAGAGAGGACAAAATATCCCAATCAGGGGTTATACAGACTGGGATAAGTGATCACTTCGTCACATATTGCACACGGAAAACCACAAAAATTACCCTAGAGAATCACAAGGTTATTAAAACAAGGTCACTCAGAAACTACAACAAAGAAACATTTCTGGACATTTTATGGAATACAGACTGGTCTCCAGTGTTTGGAAGTACAAACGTTAATGACGCATGGGTTGGCTTCAGAACCATCATCACAAACATCCTAGACGAAATAGCTCCTCTGAAAGACATACGAATTAAAGCAAGGTCAGACCCATGGATCAACAATGACATACTACACCATCTGGAACACAGAGACAATCTTGTAAAAAGGCTAGTGAAACATAGACAGGATCAAGGTCTGAAACATGAGTTCAACAGGGCCAGGAATAAACTAAGTAGAAAAATCAAATCAGCAAAAACTAATTAGTTCCACAATAAGGCAGAGGAATATCAGAATAACCCAAAGAAACTATGGAGGCACCTAAAAACAACAGGCTACAGCAACAAGGCAAGGGATTCGTCTAACACTAATATTGCTCTCAACATTAATGATCAGGTTTGCCACGATAAACGACAAATTTCAACCTACTTCAACACCTTCACCTCCATAGCAAACACACTTGCACAGAACCTACCGCAACCTCTCAATAAATACACGACAACAACGGCCACCTTTCGAAATTTCTTCAGAGATAAAGGCTGTTACGACCGGCACTACGAAATAAACAAGGGCACTCAATATTGGACTAGATGATAGGCTATATCTGCAAAACAACGGTACGGTACGCTAATTCCAAACCCTCGAACTATTACGCCGGTGAACAAAACACTTAAACCCTCCAGAGTTAATCTCCTGGATAACGGGGTATCAATTAACTGGGTTTTAGTGCACTTCTACAAAGGCTTTCCGGTGACGGAAAAGCCTACTCACAACAGGAGTACTTTACGTTAATAAAATGCTCTTAATTTAATAACAATGCTTGAATAAACTATAACAAGATTTAATAAAGAAATATATGCTTACGTTAACTTTAGTGTGAGTCTGTACTCAACACTAAACTCTTCAATGCTCTATGAAAACACTGGTAGTCTAGTCCTACAGCAATCAGATATGGAATCTTCTGGAAACCTCTGATGCTCTAAGATGCTCGTTAACCTCTGAAGTGCGCACGGGGGTAATTGAAAACCTCCCCCTGTGCTGACGTATTTGAGGTTTTTCGTCACTAAAATATTCATTGTACCATTAATAGCATTAATAATTATCCATATGCGCCTATTATGGGTTGATTATAAAGGTATTAACCTTAAACAACAATAAAACGAGTGAAAACAGCGTTTGGATGGTCAAAATCGGAGATATAGCCCGCGAGTTGTATAATGTATGGGTGAGGCAAGCTACCTTCCTGCCAATTTTCCCCAAGGCCACTGCGACACAGTCGATCGATACTCTCTCTCTCTCTCTTGCACTCGATGGCCATCATTGATGACAACACCCTGCTTGCAACTCGCTAATGTTAGCACGAAAATATACCTCAGAATAAGGGAATAATAGGGAAAATAGGTGATAACTGAGGGATAGGAGGAAAGTGGGGAAGGAGGGGAGGTAGAGGACTGAGATTTTGCATGGCCCAGGGGACAAATAAAAAAATAAAAATAAAAAAATAATTTTTTTTTTTTTTTTTTCGATGTCAAAAGTTGATTTTTAATTTTACTTACTCCAGAGAGTCTTCCCGCAGTCCGCCGGGGGAACTCTTAAGAGTCTTCCCGCAGCTCCCGGGTTAATATAGAACAGACATAATGCAGGGGCAGGACACCAAAGCGTGTATCTTAAATACACCAATAAGTAGGATACATATATATAACAAGGGAGTGCAACAATTCTGTGACAGCACTAATAATCGCCACTCAAAACAGTACTTCCTTAGCCAAAGTAACAGCCATACTGGGTTGTGCGCCAAGCATTAACCTAGGCTAAAATAATGCGTGAATTCCTAAAGCATACACAGATAAAGTTAATAAACACAATGCTGTCTTTATTACTAATAGTCTAGCAGCGGTATAAAAGGTACCAGGAGGCTAGGTAGAGCGCAAGCATGCTTGTAGCCTACTGTCTCCCCTTGAATAGATTTCCCTTATGTTACGTTAATTGACTAGGAGGCTCTCTTGGTAAGTCCAGATCTCAAGTATCTGGTCTTGCCCTGGCGCTCCACAAAGGTCAACACAAAGAGGTAGCGAGCATACGAGCAAGAGTAGGCAAAAGCCCTTCGCTCGTATACTGCTACACTCGCAAAGGAAAAATATGCACAAAGGTTACAGGCACCTAGCTCCGTCGAAGTCGTATAGGCTTTGACTCGCCATATACGTAACTCAGACAACGACTAAAGATACCTTCCACTGTCTAACATTAAATAGTGACAAAGAACAACTCAATAATTAGAAGCACCCCTGATAATATGACTCATGTGACTATGACTAATAATCCCTAAAGCTAGTGCAAAACATATATGTGAGAACTGGTGCTGGTAATACGACTGGCCGACTATGGAAGTCGTATGCAGAACCAGAAGGGATAAGTAATTGAATAAAGGTGAGAAGTAATGGAAAAGAAGAAGTTCAGAGAGAGAAACAGTAGTATAGTAGGGGTTAGATTGCAAGAGACCAAGCACGCTATGCCAAGCTCTGCAGGAGAAGCGCGGTGGGAGCCCCAGCTCCAACACTAGAACAGCGGCACCCAATCACAGACCACTACGTCATGAAATGCAGGCGTCCTTAGGACGCGCCAAGCGCGCCAGCCAATCAAGGGCCTGGGAAAGCCCGCGCGCGAGCGAGGGAGGGAGGCACACATACATACACACGCACACAATACCACCCCACTGCCTACCTCGCTCTTTCTCCTTTAACTTCACCCTGCATATCTTATACTCTATCACTAATATAAAATACTTCCATGTGTCACAGACAAGAATAAAGACCACCACTGGTCTGGCTGTGACTACATGAATACTAGGAAAGAAAGAACATCGTTCTACGATTATTACAGCCCATTCCACTGCCCTGGCGAGCGCTAGCGAGTACGAGCACATTCTGGCAAGCTGGCCAGCGTAACACCCCGCCCAAGATGTGGGACGTTTTAACCTCTGGTAAACGCCACATCTGACCAGACAGAATGCTCATAAACCCCACCTCACCTAGCTACTCCCCCAAGTTGTGAAAACAAGGCACAATCACAACATAAAACACTTTATTATATACAAAAAATCTACACAACACTTCCCCAAAAGAATAGTATCACTTAGCATATTACGCTCAACGAGCAAGCTTCAACAAGCCTAGCCTACTAAGACAAAAACTCAGCATGTCTTAGATTCTTTCTGTAACATACTGTACTTATATACTATCAAAAAGAAAGAGTTTTTATGTGAGGTTTTTGTATTATTTTTAATAGTGTTTTTGGCGGCTTTGCACTACAGGGGCAAGCCTAATTTTTCTCCACTCCACCCAACACACCTGTGGTGATCTACCCTGGGTCATCCACCCTGGACAAACAGTCAGCTATCACATTGTCACAACCGGCAATATGGCGAATGTCCAGATTGTACTCCTGCAACATTAAGGACCACTTGGTTAGCCTCATATTCCGGTTGTGGAACTGATTAAAAAACTTCAAAGGGTGGTGGTCAGTATAAATCACCACGACTGGGCCAAAAGCGGGAACATACACCTCAAAGTGCCTGAGCGCCAGCACAATGGCCAGAAGCTCCTTCTCTACCACCGAATAGTTCTTTTGTGCTGAGTTGAACTTCTTGGAAAAGAAACTTACTGCGTGTTCCACACCTTCTGGGTCTGTTTGCAACAAGACGGCACCAGCCCCTACACCGCTAGCATCTGTCGCTAGCTGAAAAGGTCTTGAGAAGTCTGGGGCCCTGAGTATGGGGTGAGTGCACAAAAGATGCTTCACGAGTGAGAATGCTTTCTCACACTCAGGTGCCCACCCAAACTTTTTCGTCTTTGCAAGTAAATCAGGCAGAGGAGCCAACACCGAGGAGTATCCGTGGATGAATCTGTGGTAATACCCAATCATGCCCAAGAACCTCATGATTTGTCTTTTGGTGGTCGGCCTGGGGAACTGGTTAATAGCCTATATTTTGGTTTGGGGGGGGCACACCTGGCCCAACCCTACCACAAACCCCAAATACTGCACGGTTGCCCGAACAAAGTCACACTTGCCCAGATTGACCACCAAAATTGAGGGGAGGTGTGGTGGAGTGGTCATGCCACTGGATTGGTAATCCAATGGACCCGGGTTCAAATCCCGATATGTCAATGGGAAGATATTATTGGGATTGAATTTGTGCTGTACCTAGTATCAGTGCATTACCACAAAGCCCACCGAAATGCCAAAAAAATACCCTCATTGTTCCCTGATTAAATAACACTGTATGAATATTCCCATATTCAAAATATGTTACAGGGGGACAATGCCTAGTGAGTTCACTGCTCAATAGGTGGCGTTCTGAGAGTGAGGGTCTGAGTCTGGAGGGTGAGACGGTGAAGCGCTTGAGCGAAGCAACCAGCAGCTTCAGAGATGGAGCTGCTTCGTGCCATGATGGATGCTTCACATGTCTCACTCCCCAGACTGGAACAAGACCTTACGGGCTTCACCGTGTTGAGCGGTCGAATGTACAGGCTCTCAGCCTATGCCCGAGAGGGAGTAGTTGGAATATAGAAAAAAAAAAAAAAAAAAAAAAAAAAAAAAAAATGAGTCTCACTCAGCTTCCTAAACAATGCCCCGATGTGCTCGCAATGGCTTTCAAAGTCATTATCATAGATTATCACATCATCTAGATACATGGTACAGTTAGGGATCTCCGCCACTAACTCGTTCATCAGGCATTGGAAAGTTGCAGGTGCATTCTTCAGCCCATACGGCATAACGTTGCAACGGTAAGTGTTCCCATCCACCACAAAACCGCACACCTGCTTCGCCCGCTCAGACAACGGCACCTGCCAGTAACCCTTGACAAGATCCACCTTGGTGAGGTAACGTGCACACCCGATCTTGTCAACACTGTCATCTATGCGGGGAAGAGGTTAAGCATTGGTGGGGGTTAAGCCGTTCAACCGCCTGAAGTCAATGCAAAACCTGACCTTCCCGTCTGGTTTGGGCTGCAGAGTGACGGGAGATGTCCACCTAACCGCCCCTTTTTCTATCAGTCCCTTCTCCAACATGTAGCCAAATTCCGCTCGGAGAGCCGGAAGTTTAATGGGAGGTACACGATAGGGCACTGATTAAAAAGGAGGGTGGTCTCCAACGTTTACATCGTGCACCGCATGAGTTGTGAGGCCTGGGTGCTCGGCAAAGACAGTGGGGTATGAACAGAACAGGTGCTGGATCGCTGCACACTGTTGCTCAGGCAGGTGCTCAAGCGCTTCCACAGCCACCTGGTTCGTGTTCCCCGCCCACTGATCCGCCGAGACATGACAATCCCAACTTTTCTCCACCTGGGCCTCACTGCCCCCCTCTCCTTCTCCACCTTGGCTGCTACAGACCAACACGGGGGCAGTAGGCTGCTCAGGTGGGCGCCTCACAAACTCTTTTAATAGGTTGACATGACAGCGCTGATTTTTCTTTCGCCTATCCGGAGTAGCCACTAGGTAATCCAGGTCCGATAGCTTCCTCACGACCTTGTAAGGACCGACAAACTTGGCAGACAGGGGATGGCCAACTAAGGGTAATAAGACCAAAACCTCATGTCCTACCACAAACTCCCGGAGCTTTGCCTTCTTGTCATAACGATCCTTCATCAAGGCCTGATTACCTACCAAATTTCTCCCTGCCAACTCCAGGCTTTTCAGCATCCTGTCCCTACTCTCGAGGACATACTTAATTAGAGAACATGGCGGCACAGTCCCTTCCCAGATCTCTCTTACCATACTCAGAGGACCTCTCACTTGATGCCCGAAAACTAGCTCGTTGGGGCTAAACCCAAGGCTCTCCCCAGGTACCTCTCGTGCCGCAAACAAAACGTATGGTAGCCCTAGGTCCCAATCCTTGCCATTCTCCGTACAGTAGCACCGCACCATGTTCTTCAAAGTAGAGTGCCATCTTTCCAACACCCCTTGACTCTCTGGGTGATAATCTGAAGAGACAACCGTATTGATTCTGTGCTGCTGCATGGTCTGTTTAAATAGAGTGGACGTGAAATTTGAACCTTGGTCCGACTGAATTTCTTGCGGGTACCCGTATCTCGAACAATACAACAGCAAGTTACGCACAACAGTTTTAGACTTGCCATTTCTCATAGGATATGCATCAGGGTAGCGAGTGGAGACATCCATGAGGGTTAACCAAAACCTGTTACCTGCACTAGTGGGAGGCAGAGGGCCTACCATGTCGATGATAACCTTGCTGAAGAGAGGACCAATAGCAGGCACTGGGTGTAACGGAGCCTTAGGTATGCTCTGGTTCGGCTTTCCCACCGTCTGGCAGGTACCACACATCGCCACCCAGGCCGAAACTTGAGCTTTAATACCTGGCCACCAGAACAACCTAGATAACGAGGCCAACGTTTTACTTACTCCCAAGTGACCCGCCAAAGGAATATCATGCGCCAACCGCAACAGGCTATCACGACACTTCTCCGGGACCACCAGCTGATCAACCACTCTTGCCCCACCATCCCAACTACGTCTGGGATCCACAAAACGGCAGTACAGGATTCCCCCAACATAAAAAAAATCTCCCGACTTTGCATCCCCGTCCTCGTCGAGTTCTATAGCTCCGTTCCCACAACTCTCAAGTCCAGGATCTTCTACTTGCAGCCGACATATATCCGAGGGTGCCAACCTATCTAAGTGCTCCTGAAGCAACTTGTGGCCACCCCCGATACTAGGCTGCTCAAGCCTTGCCTGCTTCGCCTGGGAACGTCTCTGTCGCGGAGTGCTCTCACGCCCTACCGTGTCACTAGGGGGGACAGGTTCTGGGGCCACTCCGGACCTCATCATGGGTGCAAGTACCGAGTCACCAAGGAGTGTCGCTGGATCCAAACTCTCATCCCGACCAGCCTTGACTTTCTCCTTCTGACCCTTCCTCCGCTGGTCTAGAACTTGGGTATTAGGCTGTGACACCTGAGCGGACTGAGACCTGGTGACAGCACAGGCCATCTGCGTCACCTGGCACCTCTCGAGCCACTCTTGCCCCTCCCTACTCGTGTCGGCCACCCTCTCGGCAACGACTAAGGGTGGAACCTCGGGAGTGAGCACCGCAAAGTCGTTACCGAGAAGGAGGTCGACCCCCTCAACTGGCAACTTCTCCACAACCCCCACATCCAACTCTCGTGTCACACCGTCCACCTCAAGCTCTACTCTAACCAGCAGGTAAGACCGCGTAGCATTGATGCCTTGAACCACCACAACCCGAGCCGTGTTAATAGGCTTGCCAGTGAAATTCTTAACAAGTGTCTGGGAAGCGCCCGTATCACGCAACAACTCAAGCCTATGCTCCAAACCAGCCCACCTCACAGTGCCGTGCCCCCTATGACCACAAAAAACATCACAGACGGGTGACGAGCCCTCCTGCTGCTTCTGCACCGGCGATGACTTCGCAACCGACTGTTTACCCCGGGCAAATGCGGAAGACCTCAAAGACACGCCAATGTTGCTCACTAGTGACACCACTGCTATAGGCGGTGTGCTCGGACATGAGCGCACAATATGCCCCTTCTTATGACACTTGAAACATTCCACTTCACTCTTGGACTTCCCCTGAGGTGGGTAAGGGCCCTGGCCTTTCTTTAACGGGAAGGGTTTCGACTTGGGATCATAATTGGCAACAGTACTCTTAAATGGATAATTATTTGTGTCATTAATTCGGGGGGGTGGAGTGGTACGCCCCTTGTTACCTGCCTCAGCTCTCTGTGCAGACCCGCACCCACGAATCAATGACAACCTGAGGTCAGCCAGCTCAGCTGCCTCCTGTAGAGTTTTTGGTTGCTTCTCTTTCAGGTTAAGAGTCAAGTCATTGCCAGTACATTTAAAAAATTGCTCTAACAATACTAATTGCTTCACTGCCTCAATAGTAGTTGCCTTCTCTGATCTTAACCAATTTTCAAATGCATCTAACAGCTCTCTAGCGTGTTCCTGGAAAGTAGTCTCCTTTCTTTTTGGAACAGCCCTAAATTTCAGCCTATAGGTCTCTGGCTTCAACTCATACGCCCTCAGGACAGCCTCTTTCAACGCCTCATAATTCACGCAGGAATCTAGGGGCAAAGCATCATACGCCTTGAGTGCTTTCCCCGTCAAACGTGACGAAACAAGGGCTGCCCACTTCTCCTCGGGCCATTGGTGCTCCTGGCACTTTTTCTCGAACCGGAGAAAACATTTGGTAACTCCTAACTCATCAAAAATTGGAACCAACTTTAGTAGATGCGACAGGGACTGGTCATGGGCTCGACCCCTTGGACGACCCGGTTCCTTGTCACCTCTACACGCGTTTTCTCTAGATCAACATCGGCACAATATCTTTCAGACTCATACTTAAGCTCAGCCTCTCTCTGCTTGAGCTCATTCTCACACTTATACTTGAGCTCAGCCTCATGCTTTTTCTGCTCGAGCGACAACTCATGCTTCCGTTGCTCAAGCTCAGACTACTGCTTAAGTTTGGCGAGCTCGAGCTGAAACAACATCTCAGAAGACAAACCTTGAGGAGGGGGTGCTACTATAGGGGACCCACCCCGTGAATCACCTAGAGGCATACCCAACCGCCAGCGGGCATCGGCCTGCGGGAACGTACCCGGCTCCGGAGCCCAAGGGGGCGCCATGATAGGAGTCAAGTGGAATGGGGGCTGGGCAGAAGGTGCCCCAGCTCCCGCTCCACCCGAAGCCCCATGCACCCCACCGAGCACCCAGGTAACCAGCTCACCTCTCGACAAACCGCAAGTACCGGACAACCCTAAGACCGTGGCTACACACTGCAGTCCGTACCGGTCTAGCCCCGACACCCGATCCGCCGACACAGGCTCCTCCAAAAAAATCTGAGCATCCTCCTCATTGTTCACCACCCGAACGCCGTTAGACAATTCCACCTTCTCCACCTCCTCGCCTGTCTCTCGCACTGTGCCCTCACTATGTTCAGACCGGTCCAGTGACATGATGGAGTCAACAAAAAAATTCTCAAGTCAAGACAAAAGTAGCCTAACTCTCGCGTAGCTTTATTCACAAAAAATATTCGAAGGTGTTCTTGAGTGCAATACTAGGTCACCAATAAACTCCAACAAGTTCTATATATCCTCAAAACAATGTCCACTGCCAACAATGCGAGAAATAAATTCAACCCTAAATGGCAATAAGATTTCTCCAAAAAAAAAAATGCAATATTCAGTTCACTATATTCTGGTCTAAGGTCGCCATTTGCTACGACCGGCACTACGAAATACACAAGGGCACTCAATATTGGACTAGATGATAGGCTATATCTGCAACAACGGTACGCTAATTCCAAACCCTCAAACTATTACGCCGGTGAACAAAACACTTAAACCCTCCAGAGTTAATCTACTGGATAACGGGGTATCAATTAACTGGGTTTTAGTGCACTTCTACAAAGGCTTTCCGGTGACAGCAAAGCCTACTCACAACAGGAGTACTTTATGTTAATAAAATGCTCTTAAGTAATAACAATGCTTGAATAAACTATAACAAGATTTAATAAAGAAATGTATGCTTACGTTAACTTTAGTGTGAGTCTGTACTCAACACTAAACTCTTCAATGCTCTATGAAAACACTGGTAGTCTAGTCCTACAGCAATCAGATATGGAATCTTCTGGAAACGTCTGATGCTCTAAGATGCTCGTTAATATAGAACAGACATAATGCAGGGGCAGGACACCAAAGCGTGTATCTTAAATACACCAATAAGTAGGATACATATATATAACAAGGGAGTGCAACAACTCTGTGACAGCACTAATAATCGCCACTCAAAACAGTACTTCCTTAGCCAAAGTAACAGCCATACTGGGTTGTGCGCCAAGCATCAACCTAGGCTAAAATAATGCGTGAATTCCTAAAGCATACACAGATAAAGTTAATAAACACAATGCTGTCTTTATTACTAATAAAGTCTAGCAGCGGCATAAAAGGTACCAGGAGGCTAGGTAGAGCGCAAGCATGCTCGTAGCCTACTGTCTCCCCTTGAACAGATTTCCCTTATGTTACGTTAATTGACTAGGAGGCTCTCTTGGTAAGTCCAGATCTCAAGTATCTGGTCTTGCCCTGGCGCTCCACAAAGGTCAACACAAAGAGGTAGCGAGCATACGAGCAAGAGTAGGCAAAAGCCCTTCGCTCGTATACTGCTACACACGCAAAGGAAAAATATGCACAAAGGTTACAGGCACCTAGCTCCGTCGAAGTCGTATAGGCTTTGACTCGCCATATACGTAACTCAGACAACGACTAAAGATACCTTCCACTGTCTAGCATAAAAATAGTGACAAAGAACAACTCAATAATTAGAAGCACCCCAATGATAATATGACTCATGTGACTATGAATACTAATCCCTAAAGCTAGTGCAAAACATATATGTGAGAACTGGTGCTGGTAATACGACTGGCCGACTATGGAATTCGTATGCAGAACCAGAAGGGATAAGTAATTGAATAAAGGTGAGAAGTATTGGAAAAGAAGAAGTTCAGAGAGAGAAACAGTAGTATAGGGGGGTTAGATTGGGGGACAGATTGCAAGGGACGTCTAGGACCAAGCACGCTATGCCAAGCTCTGCAGGAGAAGCGCGGCGGGAGCCCCAGCTCCAACACTAGGACAGCGGCACCCAATCACAGACCACTACATCATGAAATGCAGGCGTCCTTAGGATACGCCAAGCGCGCCAGCCAATCAAGGGCCTGGGAAAGCCCGCGCGCGAGCGAGGGAGGGAGGGAGGCACACTTACATACACACGCACACAATACCACCTCACTGCCTACCTCGCTCTTTCTCCTTTAACTTCACTCTGCATATCTTATACTCTATCACTAATATAAAATACTTCCATGTGTCACAGACAAGAATAAAGACCACCACTGGTCTGGCTGTGACTACATGAATACTAGGAAAGAAAGAACATCGTTCTACAATTATTACAGCCCATTCCACTGCCCTGGCGAGCGCTAGCGAGTACGAGCACATTCTGGCAAGCTGGCCAGCGTAACAAGACATACACCTGAACACATTTGGATTGCAAAATGTTACACCAAAATACACTTTTGACGAGCTCTCTAACCTAAATGTACATAAAAGCACAGGACCAGACAAAATTCCTGCCAAATTTCTACGAGATGGAGCCATTGGTATAGCAGGTCCCCTAACCCACATCATCAACCTGTCAATTAACACCAACACTGTACCTGCTGAACTGAAGGTAACTATTGTAATCCCTCTCTTCAAGAAAGGAAATAAACTAGAAGTTGGCAACTACAGACCAGTTAGCATATTATGTATTGTATCTAAAATCCTTGAAAGAGCGGTATACACCCAAATTGAACACTACCTCAAAGAAAATTATCTATTTTATAAGTTTCAATCAGGTTTCAGATGCATGTACTCGACTGACTCCTGTCTCATCCACTTAACATATCACATTCGTAAAGAAATGTCTAAAGGTAACTACACCGGTATGGTTCTTCTTGATCTACAAAAAGTGTTTGACACAGTAGACCATGATATCCTATGTAATAAACTACAAGCAATGGGCATTGGGTCTGTGAACTGGTTTAAATCTTATTTTAGTGGTAGAACACAAAGAGTCAAAATTGATGATAATATATCTGATCCTATGCCAATTAACTGTGGGGTCCCGCAGGGAAGCATCCTTGGTCCCTTACTCTTTCTCTGTTATGTGAACGACATGGAACTGAGCGTCTCGTGTAAATTATTACTGTATGCTGACGACAGCGTGCTTCTGGTTTCAGGAAAAGACCCAATAAGTATTGCCGCTTCACTTTCCAAAGAACTAGAATCATGTAGTGAATGGCTAGTGGACAATAGACTATCTCTTCACCTGGGCAAGACGGAAGCCATCTTATGTGGGACAAAACGCAAACTGAAAGACATTGTGGGCTTCTCGGTCAACTGTAATGATATTCCTATAACAACAGTGTCACAAGTTAAATATCTCGGACTAAAACTGGACTCGAGTTTGTCAGGTGAAACAATTTTGGAATCTATCCTGTGTAAGTGTAGAGCACGTATAAAATACCTGTATAGACAGGTGGGATGCTTGCCAGCAGCGATCAAAAAGACCCTTTGCCAAGCGCTTGTTCAATGTCATTTTGACTATTCTGTGTCATCCTGGTAATCTGCATCATCTAAATCAGCACAGCACAAACTTCAGGTCACTCAAAATAAAATGGTTAGGTTCATGCTGAACCTAGGACCCAGATCACATGTTGGCCAGGAACAACTTCAGTCACTAGGTATGCTCAATGTCTCTGACAGGGCCAAACAAATCAGGCTCACTAATGCCTTCACAATTTTCTATGACAGATCTCCAGACTATCTTAAGAGTGATTTTGTTAAAGCAAATGAGAGGAGTGGACATAATACAAGAAACAGGATGTTTAATTTTAAGGTCCCGAGAATCCAAGGACAGGGTAAGCAAACATTCTTCTTCACTGCCATCAAAGACTGGAACGACCTACCCCAGTCAGTCCGTGAAAAGAGAACACTGTATTCCTTCAGACGTAGCCTGAAGGAACACCTGAACCGGACAGCTGCGAGAAGGGAGCACCAAGCTTATGTCTACTACTAAATACGACATAAGAGATAGGCAAATCAAACTGAAATGATTACTGATTACGGATTACTGATATTTACCATAGGATGTAAGGTATCTTAACACCTTATTGGCGGGCTAGGCGGTCTATTTGACTGTACCGCACAGCGTTTTTTTTTTTACGGGTTGTTTCCGTGCTCATTTTCATGCCTAAATAAGACCCAGAGCATAAAACAGGTATCTATCCCTGAAAGGGCGTAAACAGAGCTTTCCAATGACACCCGAACCATCCTTGTACGACCACTGCTTCTCTTGCAACGATCGTGCAACACGAGTGCAAAAACCATAAAATAAGGTAATTTCCATACATAATTCCCTGTGTAGCGAGTGAGAAAGGGGGGAGAAGGGTGCAATACAGTTCAGTACGTCCACGGTGGTCGTGGGGAGCGGTCATAAGGTTACTACGCTCGTCCCACCGCTCAGCTCTCTCTCAGCAACATTGCGTGCTGAAAATGGCGCTCTACAGCTGTCGTGCACTGCCACATAGTCCAAATTTATTTCACTGGACATATGTTGCGCGCCGCCAGTTAAGGGTTAAAATAACCCCCTAGAAATACTTTCTCTAAATTATCTCTTTCTTTTATCCTCCCCTTTTCCCCAGCTAAGCTAATCCCACAAGGACCCCAATGGAAATACGCCTAACGGCCTTATTGGGCTATCCTTAGTTGGAATTATGCAAAGCTGGTACATGTCATATTTGTAACATACTATGTGGTACCAACTCTGTAAATTGCTAACTGAATAAATATTATTATTATTATTATTATTCTATCTATCTATCTATTGCCTGACGCCGTGATCCCCGAAGGGGTGGCCACGAACGAACCGCCCCCATGCACCTCTGTCCCCAGTCAGTCGACGCCCCTCCCCCCCACCAGCACCGCCTTCGTTCATGTAGTTCCTCACTCCATCCTTCCACCTCATATTCGGTCTACCTCTCCCCCTCTGTCCCTCCACCTCGCTCTCGTACACCCTCTTAGTCATTCTCTCGCTTTCCATACGTTCCATATGGCCGAACCATCTCAAGTTGTTCCTTTTCACACTTTCCAGCACATCTACCTCCACACCTCACCTCCTTCTTACTTCCTCATTAGTCTGTCTATCCCTCCATGTAACTCCGCACGCACTCCTTAAGTAATTCATTTCCACTGCTCTCACTCTTGGTCTGAGTCTCTCAACCAACATCCATGCTTCGCTTCCGTAAGTCAGTGTCGGGATTACCACACTGTCATGCAAGGACTTCTTCACTTCCATACTGACCACCCTATTTCTTGTTACTGCTTTTAGCGTTCCTACAACCCTCTTCCCCTGTTGTACCCTCTCCCGCACCTCTTCATCCATAGTCCCATCTTTACTCAACACACTGCCCAGATACTTAAAAGAGTTGACGATCTCCATAGCCTGACCGTTCAGCTTCACCTCACACTCTGTGACTTCACCCCTTTCGAAGACCATAACCTTGCTCTTCCCCGTATTTACCTTCAAATTCCGTTTTTCGCACACTGTTCCAAACTCATTTACCAGACCCTGCAACTCCCATTCATTATCACTCATCAGAACTGTATCATCCGCAAACAGCAGTATAGGTAGCTTCCACTCAATTCCCTCCCTTTTCAGCGATACACCAACATCCACTGCTCTTGATAGTATTTCTTTCATAACTCCATCCATATATACAGTAAACAACCACGGGGACATCACACACCCCTGTTTCAAACCAACATTCAGGTCAAAGAACTCGCTCTGCTCACTCTCCACATGTACTGCCGCCTTTGCACCCTCATACATGCTCTTCACTGCTTTCAGCAACTTGCCCTCTACTCCGTATATTCTAAGTACTTTCCACAAACCTTCTCTATCCACTCTGTCATAGGCCTTCTCCAAGTCCATAAAGGCAACATACACCTTTTGTTTCTTCTCCAGATACTTCTCCACAACACAATTCAGGGTAAAAATCTGATCTACACATCCTCTTCCCTTCCTAAAGCCTCCCTGCTCGTCGCCTATCCATTTCTCCGTTCTCACTCTCACTCTCTCAATCACTACCCTACTGTATACCTTCCCTACTACGCTTAGAAGACATATTCCTCGGTGGTTACCACACACTCCTCTTTCCCCTTTGCCCTTATATAGGGGGACTATTATGCCAGTCTTCCAGTCATCGGGTGCACTCCCCTTCTCCCATGCTAGTTTGCACATTTTCCATACCCATTCTATCACTATCTCACCACCATACCTCAACATTTCCCCACACACTCCATCTGTTCCTGGTGCTTTCCCCAACTTCACTCTTTTCATGGCTTCCCACACTTCTGACCTCCTGATCCCCACCTCCTCCTCCACTACTTCTCTTCTTCTCCCTCCCATACCATATCCAGCTATGTTTGCTGGCTCTTCATTCCTTTCATTTAGCAACTCACTGAAGTACTCCCTCCATCTTTCGACTCTCTCTTGCTTCTCGACTAGCATTCTCCCATTCTTATCTTTCACACCCTTACTGTTTCCCTTGCTACCTTCCCTAACTTTCTTGACTTCTTTCCAGAACAGTTTCTTACTCTCCCTCCATTTTACACTCAGATTCCTTCCAAATTCCTCATCTACTCTTCTCTTACTTTCCTTCACTACTCTCTTCACCACCCTCTTACTCTCCACGTACCTCGCTCGTTTCTGTCTCTCGGAATCTTCATTCCCTCTACTACCTAACCACTCTCTATATGCTTTCTTCTTTTCTTCCACAGCTATTCTTACCTCTTCTGTCCACCATGCTGTACCTTTCACTCCCCTCCCTCTTCTCCTCACTCCACACACCTCCTCACATGCTGCACAGATCTCATCCTTAAACACCTTGCTCATCTCCTCCACTTCCTCCATAACTTCCAGGTTGAACCCACCTAGTCGTCTTTCCACTGCTCTCCTGTACTCCTCCCTGACTTCCTCCTCCTGCAACCTCTCCACCCTCCTCACCATTCCACCCTCCTCTCGCCTCCCTCCCGCTCTCCTCACCCACTTCTTTTGTATCCTAACATCCTAATATTATTATTATTATTATTATTATTACCACCAGGCCCTGTCCTTATCACTGAATGCACTAAAGGCCCTAATAAACTCAGGAGATACAAGGTTCAGGCTAAAAAACCTTGTAAAGACTCATCATCATATAGCCTATATTGCCAGCAGTAGGCAAGTAACAGATAAATATAGTAGTCAAAATAGACTGAAATGTAACCGCAAGCACACAACTTCCATAAACAAGACGACTGTATGCCCGGATAATATATCCTTCCCCTATTTTTTCACCCATCCAAAACCCCGCATTCCCAAACTATCCCCTAAATTGTTGGAGTATCGGAATTGCAATTAAAATTAAAAATGGTAGTTGCTCGGTACGACCGAAGCCGTTCGTAGGACTCGTGCCCCCAGGGAGGGGGCAGGGGTTTGTTGTGGCAGTTTGGTTCCCGGAAACTGCTCCTCACGGTCGGCAGCCGGCTGTCCTCCACTGGTCGGTGATCTAGTCCCCGGCCGGGAGGGTAGGCAGCCATCCATGGTCGGCAGCTCCAGGAGGTGGTCCCACGGCGTAGACGCCGCCACTCTAGGACCCCAATACACACCAAATAATCATAGCCTCCTATGCAGACGACATAACACCCACATGCACACACCAAGACCTCGACACAGCAAAACGTCTCCTTCAGCCCTATCTCAACACATTACATGACTGGTGCACTACAAACAGACTCAATTTAGCTCCAGCCAAATCAACCACAACCGTCCTCACAAGCTGGACAGCAGAACACAAATACACCCCAAACCTCATCATAAACAGCACACCCTCAACACACATACACTCACCCAAAATCCAAGGAGTAACATATGATACTCTAATGCCATGCAAACAGCACACCACAAACATGAAAAAGAAACTGACACTGACACCCAGACTTAACACCCTCAGGTCACTTGCCCACACACAATTTAGACACAACAAAGAAACCACCACCACAGTTTACAAACAATACATAAGATCAGTGATGGAAAACGTAAGCCCGGCCTGGGCTTCTAACCTAGCTAAAACACATCATAAGACCTTACAGACTATTCAAAATATAGCCCTAAAAATCATCACAGGCTGCACAGCTACTACACCTACAGATCACCTACAGATCATCAAGAAACCAAAGTCCTCAAAGTCAAAGACCATCTGGACATGAGAGGCACTCAATTCCTGGCAGCAGCCTCCACGAACCAACACTACCCACTACACTACATCGCAACACACCCACAGACACCAAGAAATATCAAAAGAACACCCATCACACGGTATCATACACAAATACTGTCTTCTCTCCCTCTTTGCCCACCCCAAACCAGCTTCCAGAAGCACATCCATACTCATATCTCTCGCCGTTCCATCCAATCACTCATAGACAACACGCAGCTGCAGGCACGACCTCCCGAAATCCATCCTTCTGAATCCTCTCTTCCTCGCGAGGACAGAGTCCACCTGGCCAGGCTGAGATGCGGACACCATCCAGCTCTTCTGAGCTATCAGAAGAGACTGGATAACTCCGTCGACGACACCTGCCCGGGATGTAGCACAGCACCCCATACCATTAAACACATCGTAGAAGACTGCATTTCACACAATCACTTACGCCGACAATACAATCTACACTCCTTGAGAGCTCTGTGGGAAAGTCCGACCGTGGCCATGGCCTTCCTTAGGGACTCGGGGCTGTTTGGCCAGGCAGCTTAGGGAACAACAACAACAATGAAAATGGCAATAATAACTGGTTTCCTCACTTTCTAACAATTAATACTAAAGTAGAAACACCCTCCGCCAATCACCGCGCTCCCTTTCGCTTACTTGCAAAGCCAGCTGATTTTGACAGCTCACGGCTGCAATGTGCCAGGCCCCGCCCACCAGCCAATCAGCGGCCTCCATTATCGGAGCGCGAAGCTGGACCTCCTACTCACCCTCAGATGTCACTCTCTTTCTTTGCTCGAAGAACTCCTTCTGATTATCCTTTGAGTAATACCTCGGTGCCAGCCCTGTACTCCCGTAAGCCACCAAAAGAGGGTTATAATCAACTTCCTGGAACTTACTATGAAGAGAAGAGAGAGGAGGTGAAGGAAGCAACAAGTCAGTGCGAACGTACAGCCGGGCGAGCCCACCAGCCAATCACAGCGCGCGAAAGCGGGAGGCCTGAGTATAAAGGTAGCCGCGCGCGGACTCCCGGGGTCACTCACCCCTCAGAGCTCACCGGGTCCACACACTGCAACCTACTTGCTCTCCCTCTCGCCCGGGCACAAAAGGACTCCAGGAGCCCACTTTTCCAGCTACCTTGCCCTCATCTAAACACAGTTCCAGACACACACACACTTGATCCAGCATACCAGAATACATTTGTTTAAGGACCAATATTGGGCCCGCATATTATAAGGAGAGAAAGAGAGATGGGTGGACAAACCTGGTGGTGATCTATATATAAATTGATGTGTCCTCTAGGACAAGACTAAAGGAAAAACAAATTAGACTTACCTATATACTGTATAAGTAAAGATGATGATGTGTTTATTAATTAGTTATTTTTGTTAGCACCGGCACCAGCCGAAGAGTTATTAGATAGGATCTGATAGGAGAGATCAAAGATTAAAAGAGCAGGGGAAAGACCACTTGTGTTAATAAATGAGGCAACCAAAGTTAAAGAGGGAAACGGTGTTTAGTTGCCGAATAGAGTAAAGATTAAAAGAGTAAAAGTCAAGAGGGGAGGAAAAGAATACTTTTGTTACTAAATGAGGCAACCAGTAAGTTAAAGAGGGAAACAGTTGTTCAGTTGCCTAATAGATTAGCTATAGCTAGGGATGGACACTAGTCCCTATGAATAATTTATTAAGTTGTGTAAAAAGAAAACTGTCAAGAAGGACACTAGTCCAATGGGAGTTGCGTTATTATTAAGTCTAAAATAGTTATTCCGTGTATGCGTCTGAGGCACGGTCCATCTTTTGTTAGTACGATAATTGATTCAGCGGTAATTGAGATAAAGATTGTAAACCTAATTGTGAAGTAACTGGGTGACGGAACCCAATAGAATTATTGAGATAAAGATTGTAAACCTAATTATGAAGTAACTGGGTGGCGGAACCCAATAGTGTGATTGAGGTAAAGATTGTAAACCTAGATTGTGAAGTAACTGGGTGGCGGAACCCATATTATACGTGAGAGAGACCTTGTAAACTCATTTGGTAATTTGTATGATGTTATGTCATTGTGGAGGTACTTGTGTAGTAACGACGGTTGTGTCAGAGGAATAAATAGATTCTATGTATTGAGGAGACAGATTATATAATATGTTATAGCCTTGGGATTGGGAAAAGGCTCAGTAAACGTGGGAAAACCTAAAGAGTAGAGGAACGAATATAACTTTTGATTTAGTTAGGCAAAGAGCATATGGTTCATTAGGCCCTGGCCTAAATAAAAGACACAGCAGGGTTTTGACTTAATTATTTAGGATTAATTACTAATAACGGGTCGTAGGATTGAAGCCGATTTGAGTCAATACCTGAATAGCGGGGATTCAGTTAGGGAGTAACGGGAACTCTAGGGGTCCAAAGTACAACCTAGCATGAATCGACGTAATATTCAATCTGAGTCTTGAACTCATCTCGGCCCGAGCCAAGAACCCATTATTAGGGTAGCTAGGAAGTCTGTTAAATAAAATATACGAACTTCTAAATGACTGTCGAATTATCCCCCGTAGTAGTAGCATAAAAGATTTAGAATTAAATACTACAAATACACCATAATAAACCCTTAAAATGAAAACAAAAATAAAAAATAAAATACCTAAAAAAACAAGAGTTGTTGTTCTAAATAATTACCAGATTTTTCCCTTTTTATCTTCTTTAACTCTCCATTTTCCCTGATCTTCATAGCCCTTCCCACTAGGGGCCCAGGGGAGGGGGGGAGTGGGGGAGGGGGGTGATTAGCCTATAGATTGTTGAATAATGGATAAATACATAATTCCTTGCTGTGAAACAACAATATAGCCTATCAATGAAAAAAATAAAGAAAATATATAATACCGTATAAAAGTAAATGCTTAAACTCTTGGCTGTCACACGGTAAATATTTAGGGAAGGATGTAGTATGCGGTGTACGGTCAAACGGTCGTCATGTTTACATAGGTCGATCGCTCTCGGTTAAGTTCCCGTCTATTTTTTTCTGTTATTTGCCCCCTACTGGCAATATATATGATGATGACAATAAGTCATGGGGGGTGATGGTGACAAAGCCCCCCCCCCTCCCCCCTCAACCTATTAGGCCTATTGTATCCCACGGCAGTCAAAATAGACGGGAACATGATCGTGAGCGTCCGCATATTGTAAATAAGGCAGGCGGTACACCCAGTACTGTAACTACATTCTTGCCAAAATCCATATTGTTAATATGCCTCTGCAAAATCTGTGTATCGGTAGGCCTCTATGACATTCATGTGTTACTTTTCTTCTAGGGAATTTTGTCATAATGTTCAAGCAGTTGTGAGAGTCTTGACAATCTTTTCACTCTGAAACCATGCTGACCAGTATTGTGTAGCTCGTTTACTTCCATAAATTATGAGATTTTTCCTCGCAGGACTTGCTCAAACATTTTAACCGCCGGCTATATCAGAACATTTTGTCAACCTGAGCAAGGATTGAACCTTAAGTCAGCTGAGTGGTAGGATGGGTCTTTATCAACTGAGCTAGGCAGACGACTAGCTAAATAGAAATGGTATTACGAGAAAAAAAAAATTAATTTTCAAAATATACTTTACAGTATATAGCCTACTTTTTTGTATCTAAATAGACTAAAGAAACACCCTACATTTTCTTAAGTAGACTTGGATATCAGAAGATTTTTTAGTGCTAAATGTACCAGTACCTGTACCGGTATATAATAGATCCATTAAATATGGAAGAGGAGGTGGGGATCAGGTCAGAAGTGTGTGTAGCCTTGTAAAGAGTGAAGATGTGGGAAAGCAAGAATTTATTGAGTGTGTGGGGAAATGCTGAGGTATGGTGGTGAATTAGTGATTGAATGGGTATGGAAATTGTGTAAACTAGTATGGGAGAAGGGAAGTGCACCTGATGACTGGAAGACAGGCATAATAGTCCCCTTGTATAAGGGTAGGCCTACCAGTAAAAGAGAATGAGGAGTGTGTGGTAATTACCAGGGAATATGTCTTCTAAGCATAGTAGGGAAGATGTACCGGTACAGTAGGATAGTGATCAAGAGAGTGAGAGCGAGAACGGAGAAATGGGTAGGTTTTTCTGGCCCCCTTCTCCCTCATGTTTAGCTCCATTGGATTTTAGAATTTACGACATTCGGCCCATTGGTTTGGTAATTTTAAGACTTACGCCCCATTTCTTTGTCAATATTAAGACCTTTCGTGCAATTTAGGTACTGGTATCAAATTTTTCCGGGCGAGCGATAACGAGCCTGTAATTTTAAGAGTAACGGCTGGGACATTTTTATACCAATAAATGTACAAATTTATCTTGAAGGGGGGTCTAATGGGTGTTTCTTACAGCTGGATGGAGGTCTAGGGAGGAAACCCCAAAATAATAAAAAAACAAAAAAACAATAGGCAACTTCATACGCCCATCTCCCATTCAAGCAAGGATGTGTGATGTCCCATTGGTCATTCAATATATATACTGTATATGGCTGGAGTCATGAAAGAAATACAAGGAAGAGCAGTGGTTGTTGGTGTACTACTGATAAGGGAAGGAAATGTTGCCTGTATTGTTGTTTGCTGACGATACACTTCTTATGAGCGATAGTGAATGGGAGTTGCAGGGTCAGATAAATATATTTTGAGCAGTGTGTGAAAAATGCAATATGAAGGTAATTGCGGGGAAGAGTATGGTTGTGGTCTTTGAAAGGGGTGCAGTCACAGAGTGTGATGTGAGGTTAATGGTCAGGCTATGGAGAATGTCAGGTCATTTTGGCAGTATGTTGAGTATGGATGAAAAAGTGTGGGAGAGGGTGCGACAGGGGAAGAGGCTTGTAGGAACGTTGAAAGCAGTTACAAGAAATAGAGTGGTCAACATGGAAGTAAAGAAGTCCTTGCATGATAGTGTGGTAATCCCGACATTGACATACGGGAGTGAAGCAAGGATGTTGTTGGAGAGACAAACCAAGAGAGAGGGGTGAAAATGAGTTACTGTACCGAACTTGAGAAGTGTGTGCAGAGTTACATGGGGGGATAGAGAGACGATTGAGGAAGTACGAGAGCAGTATGGTGTGGATATAGATACATATAAGCACATACAAATTTAAAGATCGTTTTGTCCACAAAGAATATGATTATAGTTTCACGTCCTAAATGGCGGCTTTCCAGGCGGCCCTGTCAAGGGGTGCTTCTGTTGTCAAGTTCAATATTTTGAGATCGGACCGGAGTACCTGATCCCACGTCATTCTAGGTCTACCCCTACGCGCAGCTTCGCCCACGTTCACAGTCCGGCATAATTATCTTCACCCTGTTCTGATCATCCATTCTATCCATGTGTCCAAACCAACCAAGTCGGCTCTTGCGCATCACTTCACTGACAGTCCGACGCCCTCTTAATTCCTCGCTTGATGCCCCATCCCTGAGGTTAACCCCATATATCTATCTCACCATTCCCTTCTCATTCTGTTCCATTCTATTGATATCCTCTGCTTTAACCGGCCATGTCTCCGAGGCATAGGTCATCACACTCCTAACACTCGAGGTATTGGTATACACCTTCCCTTTAAGGTGAAGTGGGAGTCTTCTCATGGTCAGAAGTGGCAACAGCTCTCTAAACTTCCCCCAGCCACTTTTCACTAGCAATGGAGCCAGCTTCAGCGCCACCTCTGGCAGAAACCGTATCGCCCAAATAGCAGAATGTGTTCATACACTTCAGCGTTACAATGTCGAAATCAACACTAACAGGCGGGTAATTTAACACAAGTTCTCCCTTGCACACTGCACATTCAAAGTCTATGATTCTTGTCCAAGGTGCTCTAGATACACTACATCTCTTGTGTAGCCTACTCAGTCACTACAGATGCAACATTGAATTGAGTTACTTCCCACCCCCTTCCCACATGGATAGCCTAGTCGCCGCTTCTTTCCATAGTTCCATGCCCTACTCCACTAATCATGACCTTTGTTTTTATCTATGTTAACTCTTAGACCCTTGTTTGCCATACCCTCCCTCCATATTTTGAACTTTGCCTCTGCTTCCTGCTCACTATCTGCGATAAGAACTAGGCCTTCTGCATGTAAAAACTCCAATGGGAGTCCTGTCCTAAAGTCCCTTGACAGAGCCTCCAAGCCTCCAGGACCAAAACAAACAGTAATGGGCTCAGCACTAAACCTTGATGGACTCCACCTTTCCCTGGGAACTCTTCGCTCAGGACCCCATTCACTCTAACTGCTACCCGTGACCCTTCATACATTCTTATTATCTTATGCACCAACCACTCTTCTACTCCTAGTTTTCTCATAGCCCACTGTATTACTTCCCTTGGCACCCAGTCAAAGGCCTTCTCCAGATCTACAAAAAATAGGTATAACTCCCTGTTATTATTTAAGAATCTCTCTTGCAGTTGCCTAAGACTAAAGATTGCATCAGTTGTGATACATACCGGCATAATCCAAACTGCATGTTGCTGATGGCAACACTTTTCCTGATCATGCATTTAAAGACCCTTTGCTGATTATCAGGACTTGATCGAGCATTTTCAAACCCCTATAATTTCCCCTGTCCGAACTACCTTCATATAACGCATCCTAGGTATATCTTGAGTGACGCAAGTCAGGAACTATAGGGTGAATACGAGTCTTGAAAGTAAACAAGCTGGCGATGTACATCCTTGCCCATGCTGCCTTCGCACTCTTATAATATTGTTGCTCATAATATTTAAAATGAAGATAAGAATTGAAACCCACTCTGATACTCACCCATTATGAAGACTCGTCCATTTACATAGCCTATATACATACATAAATTTAAAGACCAAGTGCTCACCACAGACTGCGGTTCCGGTCACATGTCCTAATGGCAGTGCTTTAGAGAGTCTAGTTCTGATCCCACGTCTTTCTTGGTTTGCCCCATGGTGCAGCTCCCTCCACATTATTTTTTTCACCCAACTTAGTTCATCCATCCTCTCCACACATCCAAGCCTACTAGTATATGCATTTCATCACTGATACTCTTGATACCTAACCATCTCCTCAGGTCTTCACTAGATATCCTATCTTGCAGTTTGGCCCCACACATTGATCACAAGCTCACCTTAGCATAATATGCATAAAAATGTCTCAACATCTGGCTTCTTCCTTGGTAGAGGACTAGAGGTCCCTTTATTCTAGTCCAGTGCTTCTTCCCGTGGTGTACCCAGAAGAGGCAAACGCTTCATTGAATAGAGTTCGCATCCACCTCTTATTTGCATACTGTGCATGGGTATACATCACTTTTTTCTACTTTTCCTAGCCATAATCTATTATGTAAGACCTAGGTTTTATCTATATTTACTCTTAACCCACTGAGCCCCAGGCAATATAATATAAATGGACACTCCAGGCCCAGCAGGTTGTCAATTTTTTTTTTTTTTCAGAAAACACCTGGAATGGATTAGAAATGAAGGAAAAACAGCAAAAAATTGGTCCCCTAGATCATTAAGGGATCCTAATTTGCGCCCGAAAGTCTGAATTAACATGGGGAAATGGGTAGGCAAAAACATGCAAAAACACGTTTTTGCGCGCTAACGCACACGCGGTTGGACTTTGAGGGTATTCAACCATCGGCATAGTTGCGTGGGATACTTACGCAGTTCCCATACAAATCTGAGCCCTCTAGGTGCCATAGGACCGGACTAATTGACCGTGACGCACCTTATGAGTCGCTGGGGTTTAGCGTTACATACATTGCCGACGCATACGCTGCGGCGCTGGGATTCTGTGGGTTACGGGGATTGCCCAATATTTACTCCGGATGGTGTTGGTGAACTTAGTCCGATTTGAATGAAATTTGGCACATTGATAGGGGGACTATGAAAGATGATGCACGTCATTCTTTTTCTCCTTTTTTTGTTTTTGTTTTTGTTTTGTTTGTTGTTGTTTGTTTTTGTATGGTTTTTTTTTGGGGGGGGGAGAATCAGGGGACAAAATCAGGTATAAATGATACCATTTTTAAAAATTCATCTCTAACATAATACTGTACCCTATATTTGTGTATTTTTGTATTCTACTATGGGTTTCAGAGGCCGTGTTACCGGTACATCGTTTTTCAGGAATAACTTATGAACAAACAGTTGGATCAGTAGGATATTTTGCCACAACTTGTTTCACACCGTGCCCTAATATTTGTTAATATTGTGCATTACCAAAAGTGGATAATTAAGCCGCTTGTCCCTGTGTCATGAGGTTACAGTCACACCTGAACGACTAGGAAACGGACAAGGCTACTTTGGCTTACCTGTGAAACCACCAAACCATTATTGCTCCTCCATCAAACACGGTAGTTATCAGCCACCACCCAACCCTATTATCGTCTTTATATTCCAAGTTATCTGTCACTATCAAATATAAATATACACAAAATATGTATTTTTGTATATACCACACACCCTCCATTGGGTTTTCTGGGTGCAGCATACATACACTCTTCTTCTTTCAAGCACTTCCACAAATTCCTTTGCTCTGCCATTCATGTTTGAGGGAAAATCGGTCAGTACAGGTACTCCTGAATGTGCGTATGTATGAGTGTGTCTATGTTGTAGTTAGGGGTGAGGCGAGCTCAAGGTCACATATATTCACTCAGTCACTCACTGATAAAGGAGTGTGGTGCAATGATGTGTGTTACATTATAGGGAGGGGGGTTATGAGAGTTGATTTGGGGGTACTTGTGGGTGAGGGGAATCAAGGAGAGGCTTGTGGGGGTGCGGAAGGGGATTGAGATGAAGCCTAGATCATAACTAGACTTAAAGGGCCTGTATAGAATCCGATTGCATGGTGCGAACACACGGACACATATACGCGTTACTGGGGATTGTGGCACACAACCCCCCTTGACGCAATCATGTGTCACCCGTAGTTTATTGGTTCCCCTCTTGATATTAATGAATTCCACAATATTAATCAGTCTCATTTGTCTTAAATCTATTTTGCTTGACTTCAGTTAACCTCAAAAGACTATAAAAGCCTTCAAACCTGGGTGACGCCATATGGTGTCATACGTGTTTAATGCCACAAAACCAGTTGATGCCACATGGCGTCTGCATGTTTTGCACCATGCAGTCAAATTTTGTGCAGGCCCTGTCAGCCTAGTGATAAATTAGCCACCTTTCCGATCCCCTTTCACACCCAGAAGCCTCTCCCTACTGCCCCCACTATCTCCTCCACCCACAAGCTCCCCAACCATCTTCCCCACCCTCCTCCCTGCCACACGACACGCGTCAGTGCGCCGCCTGTCATTGTCAGTGTGTACGTCTTGCCTCAACCCTGACCGCAACATTGACACACAAACATATGCACAGAAAATAAGCATTAATCGCGTGGAACGCACATATCCGCATAAGCTCTTGTACTCAAGATGTAACTCAAACCGTAAATACTTTCATTACTTTCGCGTAGCTCACACACCAACAAAATTAGAAGGCAACATTTTTCTCCTATTTCCAGCTGAATGAAGCTTCGTGAACATGATATTTGATTAAATTTTCTATGTGTCATATGTACAGAGGTACGGCGAGTATGGTATAAGACATATTTTTGCCAGTAATGCCCAGGTGGGGTGACTGATGCGTGATTTAACACCCAAAGAGCGGGTGGTGGAGTATATTTCACTGTGCCGCCCAGCATTTTTTGTTTTAAATGGCCTTGTTTCCGTGCTCTTTTTCATGCATAAACAAGAGCCAGAACGTAATAAAATTATGTATCCCTGAAAGGGCGTTAATTGAGCTTTCCAATGACACCTGAACCATCCTTCTACGATCACTGGTTGTCTTGCAACGATCGTGCAACCGAAGGGCAAAATCGCTAAAATACGGTCATGAGTAGATGTCAGTAGGCCCACGGCAGCCGTGGCGAGCGGTCATGAGGCAACCTTTTTTTTTTTTTTTTTTTTTTTTTTTTTTTTCTATATTCCAACTTACTTCCTCTCGGGCATAGGCTGAGAGCCTTAACATTCACCGCTTTACAATGAACAGTGAAGCCCGTGAGGTCTTGTTCCAGTCTAGGGAGTGAGACATGTGAAGCACGTAGAGTACAACGAGCACCTGCCATCTTGCCTTCACATGGGGCACGGTGCTCACTCATGGCCCGAAACGACCCCATCTCTGAAGCCACCTCGTTCCCGTGCTTCACTGTCTCACCCACTACACTCGGACTCTCACACTTACACACACACAACGCCACCTGTTGAGCAGATAACTCACCAGGCATTGCACCCCAAGAGCATATTTTGAATATGGGAATATTCATACAGTGCTATTTAATCAGGGAACAATGAGGGTATTTTATTGACGTTTCGGTGGGCTTGTGGTAATGCACTGATACCAGGTACAGCACAAAATTTAATTCCATCCCAATAATATCTTCCCATTGATACATCGTCGCTCGTCTCTCTCTCAGAGCCAATATTGCGCCAAAATTGCACACAGACTCAGGTCGGGCCCCGCTCTTTGGGCTGGTGTTCTCTATACGGACTAGATTCGGGCCCCTCTAAATAAGGGTTAAAGGCCTGGAGCCTAAGAGTTAATAAACTATTGCTCACCTCAATAAAGTTTTATTAACCACACGTTATGTCCATCAACATCTATTCTTACTCAATATCTTATCAATCTCACTCAGTGTTACTAGCCTCACTCTGCTCTTGAGTCACCTTGTATGTCTTGTGATTGATGGTTAGAAATGGGTAATTGTGATCATCTAAAAGCATTGCCACTTTGACCTATTGATGACAGGCCATCCAAAATCCTACTTCTACCTGTTGATGCCTCCATGAGTAAAGGTTATTAGATTTTTAATGACTCCCATGAGCACCTGTACCTCGGTTTCACCCATTAATAAAAAAATATGTCGGCATCTGTGGGCATTCCTAACCTCACTCAGTCAACTTCTTACACCCATTTCAATTTTCAACTTCATTGGTCGGTAATGTCTATCTATCTATCTATTGCCTGGCGTCGTGATCCTCGAAGGGGTGGCCACGAACGAGAAGCCCCCATGGACCTCTGTCCCCAGTCAGTTGACGACCCTCCTCCCAACCAGCACCGCCTTCATCCATATACTTCTTCACTACATCATTCCACCTCTCTCTCGGTTTACATCTCCCTTTATTTCCTTCCACCTAGCTCTCGTACACGCTCTTAAGTCATTCTCTAGCTTCCCATATGTTCCATATGACCGAACCATCTCAAGGTGTTCCTTTTCACACTTTTCAGCACTATGCACATCTACCTCCACACCACACCTCCTTCTTACTTCCTCATTCGTCTGTCTATTCCTACATGTAACTCTGCAGGCACTTCTTAAGTAACTCATTTCTACCCCTCTTACTCTCGATCTGAGTTTCTCCATCAACGTCCATGCTTCACTTCTGTAAGTCAGTGTCGGGATTACCACACTTGTCATGCAAGAACTTCTTCCCTTCCATACTGACCACCCTATTTCTTGTTACTGCTTTCAGCATTCCTACAACCCTCTTCCCCTGTTGCACCCTCTCCCACACTTCTTCATCCATACTCCCATCTTTACTCAGCACACTGCCCAGATACTTAAATGAGCTAACAATCTCCATAGCTTGACCGTTCAACTTCACCTCACACTCTGTGGCTTCACCCCTTTTGAAGACCATAACCTTGCTCTTCCCCGCATCTACCTTCAAATTCCGTTTTTCGCACACTGTTCCAAACATATATACCAGATCCTGCAACTCCCATTCAATGCTCATCAGAGCTGTATCATCAGCAAACAGCAGTACAGGTAGCTTCCACTTGTTTCCCTCCCTTATCAGCGATACACCAACATCCACTGCTCTTCCTTGTATTTCTTTCATGATTCCATCCATATATACTGTACAGTAAACAACCACGGGGACATCACACACCCGTTTCAACACAAGATTCAGATCAAAGAACTCGCTCTGCTCATTCTCCACACGTACTGCCGCCTTTGCACCCCCATACATGCTCTTGTTTGCTTTCAGCAACTTGCCATCTACTCCGTATATTCTAAGTACTTTCCATATACCTTCTCTATCCACTCTGTCATAGGCCTTCTCCAAGTCCATAAAGGCAACATACAGCTTTTGTTGCTTCTCCAGATATTTCTCTACAACTAATTTCAGGGTAAAAATCTGATCTACACATCCTCTTCCCTTCCTAAAACCGCCCTGCTAGTCACCTATCCATTTCTCCGTTCTTGCTCTCACTATTAATCACTACCCTCATACATGCTCTTCACTGCTTTCAGAAACTTGCCATCTACTCCATATATTCTAAGTACTTTCCATATACCTTCTCTATCCACTCTGTCATAGGCCTTCTCCAAGTCCATAAAGGCAACATACAGCTTTTGTTGCTTCTCCAGATATTTCTCTACAACTAATTTCAGGGTAAAAATCTGATCTACACATCCTCTTCCCTTCCTAAAACCGCCCTGCTTGTCCCCTATCCATTTCTCGGTTCCCGCTCTCACTCTCTGAATCACTACCCTACTGTACACCTTCCCTACTACGCTTAGAAGAAATATGCCTCGGTGGTTATGGTTAATTTAGTTAAGTGGACTGTATATTATTGATAATGAAGAAGTATTAACCATATAGAATATTTACCCTTTGATGAACTCAGCTGGTGATTGGAGGATGGTGGAAAATAGGCTAGATGACTTGAAGTGGTTAGTAAGGTAAACAGCGTATGAAAAGAGGCTACAATAGGCTAGGATAGGCTAGATATTTACGTTAAGTTTGTGCTAACTAACAAAGATGATGATGTAATGACTATATGGAATATGAGATGAAAGTGAAGCGAAAACACCTGATATGTGAAACTATAGGACGAAGGCTTAGCGTGTGTAGCTGGGACGGAGGTTGGTTGGAGAGTCCGGGCGAGCGCGTTGTGTTTGTCTCTGTCGTGACCTACCGCGCACGCGCATAACATATGGAAAATGTATCCCATCTTTTTTACAATGAGATACTTATGAACAATCTTAAATAATACAAATATATATATATATATATATATATGGGAATTATAATCCTACAATACTTTCCCATATACAACTACAGAATAATATATTCTACCCAATCATGGAACGTTCGACCAAGGTTATGGAAGCGTTCAACTTAAGACTACGGAAGCGTTCAACTTAAGACTACGGAAAGATACGTAACGCTACATCAACCCCGATTACGTAACATCGAGACTGTTCATACTAGATAGAGTATACTAAGTATGGACATATTCCCACCAGCAGAAAATATACAAAATTTACATGATTAGATTTGCCCGGAGGCAATCTTATCCCGCCAAGCTTGGGAGGATATCTGGGCTGCCTGTCGACTTGGGCGTCCGCCGGACGCGTCAACAGGCTGCGCCGAAGTAGAAGCCAGGGAGGGGACATCAATGGATAACTGATCCGAGGGGGTGTCCTTGCGATTGAGGTCACCCTCAAGAGGATATAGTCGTACTGTTGGCCGTGTGATTACTCCAGTCCTCGTGCGAACCTTCGCTACACGAACCTCACCATCATGACCTGGTAACAACTCCTCTATCCGACCCAATTTCCAGAATGCGCGTGGGCCCTCTTCATGGATGGTTACCATGTCCCCTACCCTAGGCCAATGTCCTTTTAATTGCGTTAGTTTACTTTTTTGCGCTTCTCCCAAAGTCACCAGATATTCTGTCGACCAGCGATGCCAAAATATCTCGCGATAATTTACGAATATATTTGTAGCGGGCCGATATCACGTCCTTACTTGTGTAGTCTGGATCTTCCATAGTATCCTCATCGTGCTCTTCAGGATGATCCCGCAGTCTGTATCCACGTACCAGTACTGAGGATGTGATTGGGGTAAGGTCTTCCAAATCACCAGAAGCATAGTATAGAGGGCGATCATTTATGGTGGCTTCAATCTCCAAGAGTATGGTGTTGAGTTCCTCAATCGAGATGAGAGCTCTACCCAACACCTTCTTCAGACCCGCCTTTACGATGCCTATGGGTCTCTCCCATATGGCGCCAAACCAAGGTGGTCTGGCGGGAATGAAACGCCATTCGCAATTTACATCCGCTAGGCAGGTCTGAATCTTAGGATTGTTGCTCACTTCTTTGAGATATGTAGATGCCCCTATGAAAGTCTTTGCATTGTCACTCAGCATGATACGTGGATATCCCTGCCTACTGCAGAATCTTCGGAAGGCATGTAGGAAGCTATCACAAGTGAGGTTGGTGACCAGTTCCAGGTGAATTGACCTGGTAACAGCACAGGTGAAAAGTATCATATACACCTTAAGATTGGGTGAATCTTTCACAGGGATTGCTCCACTGTAGTCAACCCCGGTAACTTTGTAAGGGTCACCTGGGGTGGTTCGCAGGATTGGTAAGGGAGGAATTCCGACGGGATCATAATGTGTTCCCTGTACTCTTCTACACTTTAAGTATTTGCGTAGGACTTTCTTGACCACCTGCCTGATTCTAGGCACCCACCATCGTTGTCTTACATAGGTGACTATATGACCAACCCCATAATGACAACAGAGTCGGTGACACCTATCGATGATAAGATGGGTGAAGGGATGATTGGGGGGCAGTAGTATTGGATACTTACTTGCCTCAGAGAGGGCTGCCAATCGTAATATGCCTCCACAATGTATCAAGTCCCCCTTCAAGTGTAAGCCCAACTGGTTGATCAGGTTATTCCTAGACTTTGTTCCCTTAACCAGTAATTTATATTCCTGCGTATATATTTCTTGTTGACAGAGCTTATGTAATAATTTATCTGCAATTCTGATCTCCTTCACATTGAGGTAAGCACTACCTGTGGGCGGTGTGCCTTTAATTTTTGCTTTTACATTTTCTACAAATCGTATCATCCATGCTGTAACACGTTGTAACTTCTCATAGCTGCTGAATCTATCCCAGTCCCATAACCGTGTGTCTTCGTCAGGCACCGAGTCAATTACCGGTGCCACAATAGCAATGTGTTGCTCGTTCAAATCTATATTCTCTGGCCATTCGTTGGGATCATTAAGCCAGCATGGGCCATTCCACCACAACGCAGAAGATTTGAGAAATTTAGCAGAGACACCACGAGTAATGCAGTCACTTTGATTCTCTTTGGTAGACACATACCGGAACTGTGCGGTTGGGAGCAGGGTACGAATTTCGTTGACACGGTTGGTGACGTACACTGGTAGCTTCTTTCGGCTATGTAACCAGTAGAGCGTAATTTGGCTGTCGCTCCATATACAGTAACTGTCTCCGAGATATTTAGCAAATTTTTAAAAGTTTCCTCTACAAAGTGAACGAGTCTAGCAGCCAACAGAACTGCAGTCAGCTCTAATTTTGGGATGGAAAGGGATTTGATCGGGGCGACTTTCGTCTTCGCCATGACTAGACGGCTGCCACTTGTGTCAACAAAGTATATGGCGGTGCCGTACGCGACCTTGCTAGTGTCTGAGAAGGCATGAATGGAAACAGGATGGTCCATGACAACTCTCCGAGGAAAATTAAAACCCTTACAGAGACGAAGATCCAAAATAATGTCTTCCCACTTGTGAACCAGATCGCCAGTCAAAACCTCATCCCAACCTAATTTTATCCTCCATAATTGCTGAAGGAATAATCTTGATTTGATCGACACCGGTAGAACTATTCCCAAGGGGTCAAAAAGTTTAGCCGTCATACTCAAGCAAATCCTTTTTGTAATCTACAAATAATGTGCGTACTGAACGCCGAATGAGAGGGTATCGGTGTCCGTTTCCCAAAACAACCCTAGCACTCTAACATGTTCCTGCTGTACAGCCGCCACACCATCCCGTTGCAGTACAGTCCGCAAAACAGAATTATTTGTCGCCCATTCACACAAATGTAGATGGGCGTCATTCATAATTTCTCGGACTACACCATAGGTATCAATCAGGAAATCTTCTTCATTTCTTGTACCCAGTAAATTGTCGATGTATAGCCCTGACCGAATCTGATGAATAACCTGCGGATCTGCACTCGACATTCGACAAATGTTTTAAAATGGTGGCGTTTAAAAGGAATTGGGAACACGTCGCGCCAAATAAAACTGCCCGGAACCGGTAACAAATTAGGGGGAATCTAGATGCCTTGGATATTTAGGCCACATAAACCGCGTATAGTCCTGGTCGTCTTCATTTTTTTTTTTTTTTTTTTTTCTATGTGATTGAGGGAGGCAAAATGCATAACTGCCTATAGCGAGTGCCTCCCCCATAGTTGAAAGAGTGACAGGGCCAAAATCAAGGGACGTTCGAGCCAAAATGCCTGGACACACAGAGTTTGAAGCAATTTAAGTCATAGGAAGAGGGAAAGACTGATTCTGGGAGAGAGTTCCAGAGCTCAGCTGTTGAGTAGAAGAAAGTTTGAGAGTAACGTTTCACTCTTGGGTTGGAGAGTTGCACAGAGTAGGGGTGGGATTGAGTTGCAAGACGGGTACCACGTGCCCTACGTAAAGGAGGTGGTATGCACTGGGATAGCTCTGAGGAACACTGATTATTATAGTAGTGATAGAATAGCGAGAGAGATGCAACATTGCGGCGGAGAGAGAGAGATTGCAGAGAGTTGGTGAGTGGACGGGAGTTAATGATACGAAAGGCCTTCCTTTCAACTTTGTCTAGGAGAGCGGTGTGAGAGGAACCTCCCCACACATGTGAACAATACTCAATACAAGGGCGCACTATGCCCCTGTACAGAGCAAGAAGCTGTGCAGGAGAAAAGAACCCCCTAAGGCGGTTGAGCACACCCAGCTTCTGGGAGGCTGCCTTAGCAAGACTGGTAATATGGTCCTTCCAACTGAGAGCAGAAGAAAAAGAGACACCAAGAATATTGAGAGAAGATGAAGGGTTGATTTTTGTATTGTTGAAGAATAAGGGATAGTCCGCTGGGAGATCCTGACGGGTAGATAGATGGAGAAATTGGGTTTTGGAAGCATTAAAGTTAACAAGGTTTTCTCTGCCCCAATTGGAAATAGTATTTAGATCAGAATTTAAGAGTTCTATGGCTTCATTACGTTTGTCGTTGAGGGATTGCTGGCTGGGGCGTTCTGAAAAAACTAATGGAGTAGTGTAAGGTTGAGTCGTCTGCGTATGAATGGATGGGAATTAAGGTACAGTTAAGGAGATCATTTATAAAAATTAGAAAGAGAATAGGAGATAGGACAGAGCCCTGAGGAACACCGGAGTTTATAGGGTGAGGAAGTGAACAATGGCCATCCACAACCGCGGCTATGGAACGGCCGGAAAGGAAATTAGAGACAAAGGCACAGATGGAGGGATAGAAACCGAAGGAGGGTAGTTTAGAAATTAAAGATTTATGCCAGACTCTATCGAAGGCTTTCGATATGTCTAGTGCAATAGAAAAGTCTCACCGAAGTCCCGAAAGGAGGATGACCAAGAGTTAGTAAGATATGAAAGAAGATCACCAGTAGAGCGACCCTTAAGGAAGCCATACTGGCGATCTGAGAGCAGATTATGAGAAGAGAAATGCTTAAGAAATTTGGAAGCAAGAATAGTTTCAAAAACTTTAGAAAGACAAGAGATAAGAGCAATTGGACGATAGTTGGAGGGTTGAGAGCGGTCACCCTTCTTTGGGACAGGTTGAATGTGAGCAAACTTCCAGCATGAAGGGAAGACGTTAGAGGATAGACAGAGACGAAAGAGTTTGCCTAGGCAGGGAGTCAGCACGGAAGCACAGTTTTTGAGAACAACAGGAGGAACACCGTCCGGACCGTACGCCTTATTAGTGTTAAGCCCAGAGAGGGTAGAAAGTACATCTTTAGAAGAGATTAGGATATTAGGCATAAGTACAAAGGAGTACAAAGGAGTACAAAGGAAATCAAGCAACAACAGATCTAGTGACCCTTCTAGGCTGCTTGTCCTCCAAAACACTGAGGATCAAGTGTCCAAACAGTGGTTTAGAGTGGGTAAGGGAACATTGGAAAGGGAACTACTGCCCTGCCACTAATGTGGCAGGACTAGGAAGTTAGTAGGGGACATATGGGTTAGTAACTGAGGGGAGGATAAAGTTATTCATTTACAAACGCAGTCAGTCGCGGGTTTGATGCGAGATATTTGTCTAGGCGGAATTTAAATGAATCAACGGTGCTGCAGTCTATAACGTTTCGGGGAAGCCCATTCCACAAGTTGACAACTCGATTGAAGAAGAAATTCTTAGATTCGTGCGAGTTAAAAGATTTACCAATAATTTTGCAACCGTTTCCCCGTGTGTAATTAGATTGGTCGATAGTGAAGTACTTACTACAGTTCATATTGTCGATGCCTTTGATGATTTTGAACACTTGAATTAAGTCGCCTCTTAATCTGCGCTGGGTTAAAGGAAATAGATTTAATTCTCTAAGACGCTCTTCGTATGGTTTGTTCTTTAGGCTAGGTATCATTTTGGTAACTCTACGTTGAACTCGTTCTAGCTTGTTTATATCTTTTTGGTAATAAGGGCACCAGGATTGAACGCAGTATTCCAGAAGAGGGCGGACTAAGGAATTGTAAAGGGTTAGGATAACTTCTTTGGATTTATGCTCAAATGACCTGCCTATAAAGCCAATTATTTTGTTTGCCTTCTTAACAACTTCTGAACATTGTTGACTCGGTTTTAGGTTACTCGATATTGTTACTCCCAGATCAGTTTCTCTGTTTACATTCTTAAGCTGAGTGCCATTCATCGAATAGTTTGCTTTCTCATTTAGGTATCCGACATGTAGTACTTTACATTTATCCGCATTGAAACTCATTTGCCAAATTTGGGCCCAACATGACAATTTATCTAGATTGTGTTGCATATCGTCAACTTGTTCTTTTGAGAGTACGCTATTTGCAATTTTTGTATCGTCAGCAAATTTTGAGATTGTGCAGGTGAGACCCTCATCTATGTCGTTGATGTAAATTAGAAAGAGAATTGGTCCTAGTACCGATCCCTGGGGTACCCCGCTACTTACATTGGTCCATTTAGATGCCTTACCGTTTATGACTACTCTTTGCTTTCTGTTGTTGAGCCAATTTTCTATCCATTTCAACACACCGTCTTGTATTCCATGCGCTTTTAGTTTTAGCAGTAAACGTTTGTGGGGAACTTTGTCAAAGGCCTTTTGAAAATCAAGGTATATAATATCTACAGCTTTACTCTCATCGTAGAGGTTGAGGATATCGTGGAAGAAGTCTAAGAGGTTTGTTAAACAGGAACGTTTTTTACGAAAGCCGTGTTGAGTATCTTTAAGTATGTTATTTTCCTCTAAGTGATTTACGAGTCTGTCTCGTATGACCGTTTCTAGCATTTTACATACAACTGAGGTTAAGCTAATTGGACGATAGTTACTGGGTAGGGATTTGCTGCCTTTTTTGAATATCGGTGTTACGTTGGCTAGCTTCCACTGATCAGGCATAGTTCCAGACTGCAAGGATTTATTGAATAGTAATGTCAGTGGTTTGGAGAGCTCATTCTTAGCTTCCTTTAGAACTCTAGGCGAGATTGTATCAGGTCCTGGCGTTTTATTTACTTTGAGTTTATCTAAACAATTCAATACTTCTCTCTCTGTAACGGTGATATTGCTTAGAACATCTGAATTATCAATCTGAATCGGCGATGGTGTAGGGATATCACTGAGGTCTTCGGTTGTAAAAACTGATGCAAAGAAGGTATTGAGGGCATTACTCATTTGTACTTCGTCTTTGGTGTATTCTCCTTTTTCATCGACTAACGGTCCAACAGTTGAAGTAACTACTTTTTTCTTTCTGATATAACTATAGAATTCTTTCGGGTTTGTTTTACTTTGATTCGCAATATGTAACTCTAAGGTCTTTTTACTTTGCTTAATTAACTTTTTGGCTTTGCGTCGTAGCTCTACAAATTTCACCCGTTCTTCGTCATTTTGTGAGGATTTTAATCTATCATTAGCAAATTTTTTAGCAAGCAGGCAGTTTGAAATATCTTTATTCCACCATTTGGGCTTATTATTATGGCCTGGACGCCGTATTTTCGATGGTATGCAGTCTTGCACTGCTTTTAGGTAAGTGGTTTCGAATAACTTCCAAGATGTATTTATGTCGTTATTGTTAATTAAAAAGCTCCAGTCAGTTTCTTTAAACATAGCTCTAAGTTTATGGAAGTTTGCTTTCTTGAAATTAGGGACTTTTTCGATGCTACTATTTGGTTCGTTACTAGTAAACTTTAAAGTGAAAGTTATCGTACGATGGTCGCTGTTACTGAATTCATCACCAACATTCAAATTCTCTATCAATTCTTCTTTTGTTGCAAGTACAATGTCAAGAACGTTATTACCACGGGTCGGCGTTCGAACAAATTGATAAAGCGAACTCTCTTGCAAGTTCGTATACAAGTCATGTCCAGAGTATGAAGTAAGAGTATCGCCCCACTTGGTCACAGGTAAATTAAAGTCGCCAAAAATTACGGTATCTTGTGAGTTACTTACATCTGCAATTTGTTCGTAAATTTCTCGGTCAGTTTGCACTGATTGAGCTGGAGGTCTGTATATTAACGCAAGTATTATTTTTGTACCTTTATTATTCTTTATTAGCACAAAAGATGTGTCGACGTTCACAATTTGAGGTTTTGACACGAGGGTCGGGTTAAGACTTTCTTTGATATAAAATAAAACGCCACCTCCATTTTTATTTATTCGGCTGTTCTCGAACATTACATAACCGGGAAGTGAATACTCTGCTAAAAAGTCTCTATCTTCTGTATTGAGCCAAGATTCTGTTATGCCAATCACATCATAATTTTCTGTAAACACTAGTTCCTCTAAATCTGAAAATTTATTGCGTATGCTACGAGCGTTTGCATAGAAAACCTTTAAAGTTGCGGTTTTAGAACTCGCATTACGTTCTTTCATCGAATTTTTGGTTCTGGTCGGATCTACATTTACATTCATGGCTGTCCTCGGTCCTCGGTCGTTATCCCTGACGGTTTTGAATTTGGGTCGTGTTGGTGGAGATTTATCCAAATTCGCGGTTCTTGACGGATTAGTATTTAATTCCTTTGTAGGTTGCCGTCCTCGCTGTCTTCGGTCCTCCTTCCTGGTTGTCCTGTGCTGAGTCGATTTCTTCTCCGAAAATCCTTCACCGCATTGTTGAGAAGACGCCCAAAACGTGCTGCTCCCACCTGGTTCAGATGAACTCCATCGTCCGAAAACAAATAGTCATCGAAGTAGAAATTGTCCCAGGTGTCGACGAATCCCACGTTCTCCTTCCTGCAGAGGTTTGCTAGACAACGATTTGTGCTGGTGGCTATGTTGTAAAATCGGCTCTCTACACCGAGCCGGGGGACGATTCCTGAGACGATGATCCTTGATGACTTCTCCTTAAACGACTTGATCAGCTGCTGGTACTTTAAAAGCAAATCTTCCGACCGGGTTCGCTGCACATCGTTGGATCCAACGTGGATGACGTACATTGTATTAGCAGGGGCCAGCTTTGATACTTCGTCAACTGCTGCAACTACGTCATCCACACCACCACCAGGGATACAAAAACGCTTCCTGGTCTTAGGTGCCCTGGCGCAAAACTCTGTGAGCTGACCACGTATCATCGAGTCTCCCACGAGCCGGACTTCTTCTATTTCCTCTTCGTCATCTGAGTCTGCGAGTATCTGGAAACGGTTTTGACACTCGGTAATCGGTATGTGTTTCCTGGTCTTGGGGCAAACGTTGTTCCTCACGACACGGAAGTTGTCTTGAGGGGGAAGAGAGTCACTATTTGTATCTTGAGTATCGGATACATCAGCTGAAGTGGCTACTGTAGGCGTTGAATTGTTGGCAGTTGACGTTGGGGCGTTGGTGGCTGCTGGAGTTGCGGTGACAATTGAAGTTTGTGGTACTCCAACGTTGAGTGTTACAAACTCTTGGAGTGATTCCAGCTTCATGGTGAGGACGTTGATCTTGTTGTAGGCTTCGTCTAATTTCACTGTAAAATTCTCTCGTTGCTGGCAGAGCCGGCAGTCTTGAAGATCGATAGTAGCAAACATGGACTCACCAAACCTACCGGCGCAGTTCGCACAAGCGCGAGGCATGGTGACAGTCACTTTCTTCAGATCACTTCACTCACTTAAAAAACAATTCACTCACTTTAAAACACTTCACTCACTTTAAAAACACTTCAATCACTTCAACCGAAAACAAATATGCTGAAATACGCAGAAATAGGTTATCAGGGGTGATAGCCTAACCGAAAACAAAAATGTTGAGATACGCAGAATTAAGCTTCCAGGGGCGATAGCCTAACCAAAAGGTTTTTTTTAAATTGAAATACGCAATAATAGGCTACCAGCGTTGAATAGCCTAACCGAAAATAATAAAATTGAAATTCGCAGAAATAGGCTACCAGGTGTGATAACCTAACCTTAAACAAATATATGTATAACAGAATATGTAACTAAATATACAATTCACCAAATAGAGATTATATAAAAATAAAGTGTGACTGCACACAAGGGGTTAATATACTGTGTCAACAGATGGCCCTGGTGTCACTGTAGCCTAGTAAAGCAGTAGCCTACTCTTTTTAGATAAAAAAAAGTGTATCAGTCAAAGGTTATTACAAGATCGTGCAAGCAACAACTAAAATTACAGATATATACTGTATAGCTACAGTAGGATACTAAATACAATATCTACAAGAGTTAATAATAAAACAGATTGGCTGGCTATAGGCTAGGCTAGGTTTGGGTTAGGTCAAAAGCTTGGCAGGTTGGGTTAGGCTAGGTTAGTTTGTACAAATACCACCCTTAGCTTAAAGTAAAATCAGTCTGAGGAGAAAAAGTCAAGAATATATCTAGGGGGAAAGATAAATGAATGCACTTAAATTTGGTACAAAATTTGCTGGAATTTAATGTATAATCCCCCCAAAAGGTTTGTTTACAAAATGGCGTCGGCGTTAGTCTCTGTAGGCAGGTTAGTTAGTAAACAATATTGTTTATTAGCAAATTAATATGCAAAGCTTTACTTACATACAAGGCAGTTAAATAGATACTTACTACAGTAGGTAATGGGTAAAATTAGGGGCTACGATTTTATATAAAATAGTAATAAGAGAGCGTTTGTTTACAAAGCAAAACAAAACAATAGATGGCGCTAGTGGCGCCCTGTCCGAGCAGGAGTCTTGTGATAAACACAAAGTTTATCAGTCAATACACAGCGAAATATCGTGCAGTGTTACTTACTAAGCTACAGGATGGTTAAACGTGCTCTTAACCACCTTTCATGCACAAGAATGAAGAGGATGAGTAGTTAATACTCAAATTATGATCGATATCGTGAGAGCGTTGACAGAGCGTCTGCAGCGTCTGGCGGTAGGTGGGTGGAGGGGGGGTGTTATGTTAAGTAAGAGAGAGGAGGGCGGAGAGGGAGGAATAGCACCGGAATCATCCAAGGTGGAGTTTCTAGCAAAAGTTTGAGCGAAGAGTTTAGCTTTGTCAGAGGAAGAAGTGATGGTTGTACCATCAGATTGGGAAAGGGGAGGGAAAGACGAGGAAGAGAAATTGTTGGAGAGGTTTTTGGCTAGATGCCAGAAAGCTTGGGAAGAGCTAGAGTTGGATAGTTCAGTGCATTTATTATTGATGAAAGAGTGTTTGGCAAGTCGAAGAACAAATTTGGCTTGATTCCGGGCAGAAACATATGAAGTCTTAACATCAGAAATGCCTTCTCAATATCAGACACCCAGGCATACTTACCGAGTCTAAACCGGAGCAAAACCTGCGCCAAGTCTGGCACCAGTGAAGGTCCAGTGTATAGGCAGTCATTAAGACTAGGCTGACGATCACTCATCCTGGCGGGACAGTCGAAGACGATACGCACTGGCGTAGTTTTGCTCTCCTTGACTACACCATGATGAGCCAAGTAATGTCCGGTATCTGATGTATCAAAAGGCACCTCTTCTATAAAACCCCGGGACACCTGTTCCTTTATGACTTTTGAGTATTCCTCGCAAAAGTCAGGCTCCTTGATGAATCTTTTCTGAAGACCCCGAAGACGGCCTATGGCCAAACCCTTGTTAGTTGGCAGCTGATCCTTGGAATTGTTCCAGGGCAGTCTCACTTTATACTGTTGGCTGTCGGGATCGTAGGTAACGGTATCCTCATACGACGATAGTGCTTGACGCTCAACCTGTGAGTATTCCTTAGGGGTTATCCCGATGTGATCTAATTCCCACAAAACATTTAAGTCATTTTTGCATGGTGGAATATTACCAGTGGACATGTATTCGTCCATTGGGGTTACTGCTACTTTCAATACAGTAATTACTTCTGTGCTGGAGCTGGTAGGCGGTGTCACATATGAACCACTTATGGCGTACCCGTACTTGGTAGGAAGCAGAATTAGGCTACCTGACCTTTTATACCCAGGTCGCACTATATTGTAGTAGTGATCCGCACCGATGAGCAGCTCCAGCTGATCTGTGTCCGTTGCGTGAGGATCGGCTAATTTTATGCCTTTACTTTGTAAACTAACCAGTTTAGACTTTAGGTTAAGTTCACCTTTATGTTCTGGCAATTCACCAACCACTATTGCATCTAGTTGATGAAATTTACCTCTGTGTTTGTATTGCAGTGCCACAACATTATATTCCCTAGAGGCTTGTTTCCCGGTAAATCCGTGAAGACATAACTCCTCAGTTCCTTTAGAAATGTAGGAAAGGGAGGATAGAACAGAAGACTTCACAAAGGTCCTCTGAGAACATTGGTCAAGTAGCGATCTGATTTTAACACAATTATTATCCTTACCCTTTACCGGCAGCTGTACGGTGGGCAAGATTACTGTATTTTTACCTGTGGCAACAGACATTGTAGTTGAAGTAGCAGCAGTATCTTCTCTCAATATTCTTGGTGTCTCTTTTTCTTCTGCTCTCATTTGGAAGGACCATATTACCAGTCTTGCCAGCCTCCCAGAAGCTGGGTGTGCTCAACCGCCTTAGGGGGTTCTTTTCCCCTGCACAGCTTCTTGCTCTGTACAGGGGCATAGTGTGCCCTTGTATTGAGTATTGTTCACATGTGTGGGGAGGTTCCTCTCACACCGCTCTCCTAGACAAAGTTGAAAGGAAGGCCTTTCGTATCATTAACTCCCGTCCACTCACCAACTCTCTGCAATCTCTCTCTCTCCGCCGCAATGTTGCATCTCTCTCGCTATTCTATCGCTACTATAATAATCAGTGTTCCTCAGAGCTATCCCAGTGCATACCACCTCCTTTACGTAGGGCACGTGGTACCCGTCTTGCAACTCAATCCCACCCCTACTCTGTGCAACTCTCCAACCCAAGAGTGAAACGTTACTCTCAAACTTTCTTCTACTCAACATCTGAGCTCTGGAACTCTCTCCCAGAATCAGTCTTTCCCTCTTCCTATGACTTAAATTGCTTCAAACTCCGTGTGTCCAGGCATTTTGACTCGAACGTCCCTTGATTTTGGCCCTGTCACTCTTTCAACTATGGGGGAGGCACTCGCTATAGGCAGTTATGCCTTTTGCCTCCCTCAATCACATAGAAAAAAAAAAAAAAAAAAAAGTATGCTCTCTCTTGGTGTTATCCTCCGCTGGTCTACTTTCCTTCCCTTGTTTTTGTGTACACAGGGAATGAAAGTGTTTGCCCTTACAAAACTTGCAGCTTCTTATGTTAGGATTAGTACAACCCGAATGGCCATGGTCTTTTGACAAGCACCCTGTGCAGAGACGCAGTTGACGGGCTCTTTTAACTTCTTACTTAACGTCTTATACTTCATACACTTGTACCATAAATAATTGGTGCCACTACACAGAACACAGTTGAATTTCCTGTACTCACTTTGGGTGGTAAACGTTGCCGTAGCCATGGGTGTACCCCCTACTCTGTCTTCTATCTATCTATCTATTGCCTGACGCCGTGATCCCCGAAGGGGTGGCCACGAACGAACCGCCCCCATGCACCTCTGTCCCCAGTCAGTCGACGCCCCTCCCCCCAACCAGCACTGCCTTCGTTCATGTAGTTCCTCACTCCATCCTTCCACCTCATATTCATACTCTGTCTTGACCTGCCATATTGTACACTTCAGCCTGGAAGCAATGGGTGAATTTCTTATAATCCAGGCTCGAGTCTCCCATTTCCCGTTTTATGGTTTCTTTTAGTGGTGATGGTAACTTATTGACAAGAGTCACCACACAAAATTCCTCCAAACAAATACCATGGCTAATGATTGACCTCATCACACTCTCTGTATTGGCATAGAAGTCTTTCAGGTCAGCTGTTTGGTGTTTGGGTGACACTAATTGATTGAATTTGGTAACGTAAGCTGCCTTGATTCGATCTGGATGCCCATATGTCTCTTGCAGGAGCTCTATTGCTGGGGCATAGCTTGCACCTTCGATAATGAATCCTTCGACTAGCTTATGTGCATCACCCAGAAGCTGACCCTTTAGATAGGTGAAGCGTTGTATTTCTGTGAGGTCGGGATTGTCATGGATGGTACACTTGAACATCTCCCAAAATCCCGACCACAATGTGGCATCACCCTCAAATTTTGGAAGAGTAAGATGTGGTAATTTGACTGCGGATTTCTTTGGCTCTTTCTTGACCTCCTTCTTGACCTCTGGAATCAAGATCCCCTTCAGTGTGGCAACGATTACTTGTATGCCCTCCATATATAGGGTATCCTCTATTATCACCTCGATATACTCGGCGTCCTCGTAAGTGTCGGCCAGGTCCTCCTGTGTGACCTCATACTTGTCAAGTTGCTTTTGAATACTGAGTAACCTGGCCTCCACCTCCACTCTAGACGCTGAATCAAGGAATTCGTCAATGTCAGAGGTCAAGACCGTCAAAGAGCCCTTAAGCCCAGCCCGACGCTTTTGTACACTTTTAGCCATGATTATACGGGAAAGAAATCTATTGACGTTAAATCAAACTATCAATGCCAGACCGAATAAGTTGCGGACAACAATACAGTACTCCGAGAAATCAAATTAAATCGCGAGCCAAAAATAAAACACCCTCACGAAATGCGGAATAAGAATTATGCGCAATGTAGACTAGCAATCTGGAGCTTTTCAATTTAACTCCTTACATAATAGTTATGAAATTATAGAATCATTACACCATAAGTTAAGAAAAGCCGGGAGGGAAATTTAGTACAATACAGTATAGGCCAAAAGTCTCCAGATGTCAAAAAAGAGAGGTACTGTGTAAAGTTATAATAAATTCAAGAATTTTAAGAGAGAGAGAGTCTATAGGGTAATGTAAACAGGCTAAACTTAATGGGTACCGCTAATTTTATATTATTAAATTTAATAAATGTGAAAATTGTACACAAGAAAAGTTCATCTCAAGAAGTCACAAGGAAAAAAGTTTTGAGTTGGATTAACACACACTCAGCCTATCAGCTATCATAGTACCCCGCCTCCAGGGCACACGACGAGAGTAGAATTTAGAAAAATATGTGAATCAATAAAGAAGTTATTTGACAGTATAAATTTGATATAGATTGAATAACCTTAACTTTTGAAATTATTATACAGTACAGTATGGATGATTTAATCTTAGTGCCAATCAATTGTTATATAATTTGGGCCTAAAGGATTTGCAATCAAAATTTAATTAATATACTGTACCGATTTGAAGGATTATTAATCTAGGCTATACTGATTTTGTTGATCAACTCTAACGTCATGGTGGGCAAACATCTCGTCGTATGACCTGGCGACCAATGCATACTCGTCTTGCCCAAAGCACCGACGACAGGTTGCCAGGATCTCCGAAAAGAGACGCTTTGATGCCTCGTGAGTGAGGTGTACTCCATCGGGACCGAAGTCAGCATCAGAGGTATTCATGGACTGATAGCGCTCCCGGGTGAATGGGATATGGCGCTTTAGCCAACGGTTAACCGCATTTCTAATGCGGTTAAACTCGTCCGTAGAGACCCCTCGTGGAGCTTGCCGCTTCTCTACCCCAATCACCCGGATCTCTCCCCCCGAGAGCCGCACCACCTCCTTAGCTAGGATCTCGATCCCCTCCGCTATCTCTCTCGGACTGACCCCGCTCCTTATCTCGTTTCCTCCTATCTCCAAGAAGGTCAAGTCGGGCTTCAGCTCTAAAAACTGACCCCAGGCTTCTGTTGACCTCAAGGTGCTGACGCGGGCACCTGGGGCGGCCAGAGGAGACACAAAAAAGAAAGGCCTGTGTACGGATTGGTCCACGTACATATCCCTGACGTAGGAGTGGCCCAATATTACCACCTTCCTAATCGGGCCCGGGTACACAGGCCTATCAACTATCGCAGGATAATCTTCCCCTACCCCACCACCCACGGCACCATGACGCCAAAAGCCCTGGGCCATGAGGGACAGACAAAGGATGGCACAACAAAAATGAACCACGAAGGCTAGGCCACCATCAACCACAAAAAGGGGGGGGGGGGGGGGGGGCAAACTAGTATCCGGTTCGAAGGACAAATTTTATGGTTAATTTAGTTAAGTGGACTGTATATTATTGATAATGAAGAAGTATTAACCATATAGAATATTAATTTTACCCTTTGATGAAGTCAGCTGGTGATTGGAGGATGGCAGAAAATAGGCTAGATGACTTGAAGTGGTTAGTAAGGTAAACAGCGTATGAAAAGAGGCTACAATAGGCTAGATATTTACGTTAAGTTTGTGCTAACTAACAAAGATGATGATGTAATGACTATATGGAATATGAGATGAAAGTGAAGCGAAAACACCTGATATATGAACTATAGGACGAAGGCTTAGCGTGTGTAGCTGGGACGGAGGTTGGTTGGAGAGTCCGGGCGAGCGCGTTGTGTTTGTCTCTGTCGTGACCTACCGCACACGCGCATAACATATGGAAAATGTATCCCATCTTTTTTACAATGAGATACTTATGAACAATCTTAAATAATACAAATATATATATATATATGGGAATTATAATCCTACAATACTTTCCCATATACAACTACAGAATAATATATTCTACCCAATCATGGAACGTTCGACCAAGGTTATGGAAGCGTTCAACTTAACCCTCTCCGACATATGACGCAATTTTGAGCCTATTAGGGATACTTTAAAGCCTTTGTTACCATCAGGGGTATTTAGAAACCTTTAGTTTAGTTACTTCAACCTCTGCAGTTGTCTTTGAGTTAGCTGTGGGCAGAAAACTAATTTTGGAGAGGTAATTATAAGAGTGAGAGAACTCTATTTTTTATTGCTAATCTGGCAACCTCTGCGTCATAAATGCGTGAAAGGGTTAAGACTACGGAAGCATTCAACTTAAGACTACGGAAAGATACGTAACGCTACATCAACCCAGATTACGTAACATCGAGACTGTTCATACTAGATAGAGTTTACTAAGTATGGACAGTGGTTACCACACGCTCCTCTTTCCCATTTAGTCTTTACCCTTATATAAGGGGACTATTATGCCTGTCTTCCAGTCATCAGGTGCACTCCCCTTCTCTCATGCTAGTTTGCACATTTTCCATACCCATTCGATCACTATCTCACCACCATACCTCAGCATTTCCTCACACACTCCATTGATTCTTGGTGCTTTCCCCAACTTCACTCTTTTCATGGCTTCACACACTTCTGACCTAATACCTACCTCCAATACTTCTCTTCTTCTCCCTCCCATACCCTACCCAATTATATTTGTTGGCGCTCCATTCCTTACATTCAGCAATTCGTTGAAGTACTCCCTCCATCTTTCGACTCTTTCTTGCTTCTCGTCTAGCACTCGCCCATTCTTATCTTTCACACCCTTACTGTTTCCCTTGCTATCTTCCCTAACTTTCTTGACTTCTTTCCAGAACAGTTTCTTACACTCCCTCCATTTTACACTCAGATTCCTTCCAAATTCTTCATCTACTCTTCTCTTTCTTTCCTTCACCACTCTTTTTCTCCAAGTACCTCGCTCGTTTCTGTCTCTCCAAACCACTCTCTATACGCTTTCTTTTTGTCTTCCACAGCTATTTTGACCTCTTCTGTCCACCATGCTGTACCCTTCACTCCCCTCCCTCTTCTCCTTAGCCCACACACCTCCTCACATGCTTCACAGATCTCTTCCTTAAACACTTTGCTCACCTCCTCCACTTCCGCCATACCTTCCAGGTCAAACCTACCTAGTCGTCTTTCTACTGCTCTCCTGAACTCTTCCTTGATTTCCTCCTCCTGCAACCTCTTCACCCTCCTCGCCATTCCACCTTCCTCTCGCCTCCCTCCAGCTAGGTAATGTAATCAACCTAATTTAACCTCAATATACCTCACTTGACCGAGTCGAATATTACATAATTTCCGAAGAGTGGGAAAACAAAATCACACGGCTCTTTTCTGTTGCTATGCAGTAACCAGTAACTTAAATATACTGTATGTTCCATTAGCATATCACCCTTAGCTCCAATTACTTATGTTATTACTATCAGTATTTAAGAGATGGTGCGGGCATATTTCCGCAATATTAGGTCTTATTCAGGCACTCCTGAATTATTAAGCAAGTGTCTGAATGAAATTAAATGTATTCAGCCAAATACTAGAAGACAATAGCTTCAAAATTACACCAGAACATGCTTCGTAGCGCGCAGGGTTAACCTGCAGCGCTACCATAGACATCGGTAAATATTCACTAATGATGAAGAACGTCTTACTACGTTTGCATTTTGCGGCGCTGCATATGTCTAGCGAGACATGGCTGAACCTCCTCTGTGCCCCAGCCGCCTGGCTGGAGAGTGGACAGGCCTGCTGCGCTCCCGCTCACTCACATTCGTCTCCTCAGGCTTTAAGAGGCTATAAGAGCACATAAATTGCTAAAAAATTGATATGGCGTTCCAAACGGTCCCCGCAGGCAATGGGTTAAAATCTTAGAATCAATACAATAGTACAATCATGTATTATTTTATTTTTGTTGTCTTTTATCTAAGGATAAGCCATGGGCTTATTCCCCCCAAATAATATTCAATTAAAAGAATCAAGAACTCATAATAGGCTGTGCTTTTGGTGTGACATCTCGGAGCCAAATACCGGAGCCACTAGTGGCCTGTAGATGTTGAATGTTTTATGTTTTTATAGGGTAAAATATGACATTATCAAGTATATAATAATATACACAACTTTATTAAAAAAAAAAAAATCAATTCTTTTGACAGATCTGATTCCATCGCAGCCAATAATGAAGTCCTAGTATGTTCAGTTTCCAAGGCAAAATACCTCCCTCCGAAGTTAACCATGCAAGGAATACATGTTAGAAGAGGATTTGCTCAAAATCAACAAGGAAAAAATATAAATTTATTTGAAAAGGTTTACATAATTATCTACAAGCATGCATGGCAGACAGCCTTGCATGTTTTAGCCCCGATCACTTGGTGATGGTTATGGAAACGGAGAGGGTAATCTGTAACTTCATTTACTGCTGCACAATTGTTTGGGAGTACCTGGCTCCAGCACCATCATATCACCTCTTAGGACCATGTGAGATTTCTAGATGCAGTGTATTGCTATAGGGCCGTATATTCTTAATTACACGTCTGCCTATGTGGCTTGTGGTCAGATGATAATCAAAGTTCTTTGACTTGAATATAATCACACTTGATATAAATCATACAGACACAACATTTACAATCATTCAACACTGAGTGAGTAACTGGTACACTTTGATCAACTTTAACCCCTTCTGTACCAGCGACGTACGTTGGCCGACAGTAAAAAAGTAATTCGCCAGTACCAGCACCGTACGACGTGTGTCAGTAATAATCAGTCCTTGTACCGAGCGGTACCTGGCACCATGACTTGTAAACATTGCTTTGAGATCTTGGCAACACTTCTCAGAGTGTATTTAAGGTCCCACGGGCGAGCTGGCTCAGTACTCGATAAGCTTTCGGGTTGAAAGGATGCTCTCTCTCGACTTTAAAGCCATTTTGGCTACAATGCTTGGTACTGAAGGTTATATTTACAGTAATACCCTCTGATAAAGTAGGGGTTAAGCCCGGTTCACACGTGTCGTTTTCTGTGCCGAATGTATAATTTTAATGACGACACAAATATTAAGGCAGTATAAATACGTTTTCCTATTGATCGTGTACCTGGTAGTTGTCGCGGCACCACCAAAGTAAACATGTTCTCCTTCGTTCACCTTCAGATACAGACAATACAACACCAAACTAGATCTAAAACTACACAACAACAGCAACAACGTGCTTCTCCACTAAAATCTTGTTTCCCTTCTACAGTGCGCATAATTATGTCCAGATACCGTTGCCCACTTAAGTTCTGTTTCTAATCGTGATCTGATGTATGAAAGTAAAATTAGTATAAGAATCAATTGCGTTTGCAGTTTCTTTTAATAATCACTTTACGAATAAAATGAGTTAAGTGCTACACTCGTAAGTCAATCATGCGCAATATATTTCCATGAATATGATCACAGAGAGGAACAGAGCTTACATAAATATGTGTGCAACTGTAGGCTATGTGACAGTTTTGTTTGATCTATTGCCTTAGTTGATATGCATTGAATTGTGGTGGTGCATCTTCTTTCAAAATTTGGAAAGAAACACCAAGAAAGATCTGTTCTCAGTCATGCTGATGATACAACTTTATATGCGTCAATTCCATCACCAATAGATCGACACGTAATTGCTACTGCTCTGAATAGGGATTTAGCCAAAATTACATCATGGTGTGAACTTTGGGGCATGAAACTTAATGCTAGTAAAACACACTCCATTATCATCAGCAGATCTCGTACCTTGGATCCTCCCCATCCTTATCTACAAGTTTCTGGCGAGCAAATTGAGAATGTGGATACTCTGCGTTTGTTAGGAGTTACTCTTGATCCCAAACTTACTTTTGAAATTGCTTTTATTTTGCCACATTTCGAGTACTGCTCACCTGTCTGGTTGTCAGCAGCTGACTGCCATCTCAAGGTGCTTGACAGGTCGCTAAATTCCATCGGTTTTATTCTACCTCATTTGTCTCATGATCTGTGTCATCGGCGTAAAGTTGGTGCCCTTAGTCTTTTATTTAAAGTTTTTAACAACCCTCAGCATCCCTTACATGGGGTTCTGCCTGGGCCCTATGTCCGGGCTCGTGCAACTAGATTCACAAGCAATCTTAATGATCTTGCCATGAGCCGTGTTAATTTTTCTACTACACAGTTTTCACGGTGTTTTCTGCCGGCCATGGTTGACTTGTGGAATAAGTTGCCAAATGAGCTAGTCAATTAAGCTAATATCTTCATTTTTAAGTCTAGAGTTAATGTTTTTTTGCAGCATTAATTCTAATTTTTTTTTTTTTTTTTTTTTTTATACTTGATATCCTCCACTGCATAATATGTTATCTGTGTTTGATATGTGTATATGTACAGTACAGTATACAGTACTGTATATGTTTTTATTTTTTCCTAAGCTGCCGTAGTCTCTCTCCAGTGCCTCCGGGTGTTTTGTGTGGATTCATCTTGATGGTGTTTCTGCACCCTGTTTGGAGACTTCGGCATCTCATATAATAATAATAATAATAATAATAATGTTAACGATCGTCTAGTTCAAGTTGTTTACCTTGCATCCAGAAAAGTATGTTCCGCATTTCAGAGTCCGGACTGCACTTTGGAATGCGGCACGCAACGCTCGTTTAAACTTTGGTTTTCTGTGTCCGTTTTTCGTATGGGACATTACAGGCTCAAAAACGGAACCTCAAAAGACGTCTCTTGTGAACCGGGCTTACATTAGTTAAGTCAGCCTCATTCGAGCTTAGTCCCTTCTGTATCGGCGATGTTTTTTTTTTTTGTTCTCCTTTATTCTGGCTACTATTAAATTAATTTATGTTTAGAATGGGCCGCCACCAACTAATATGCTTCAAACTATCTCACTTTATCATTTGTACTACCACAGATCCTTCTTAAACTGCACAAAGTCGTCTAAATATAGCTAGAATAAACTTAAAGCAACGTGAATAACTGAATATGTGATGTGGACGAAATTGCTGAAAATAGAATCGTGGTGAACCAATATGATTGGGTTATTGATAGCGGCAGTACAATATACACATAAATTAAGTGAGAATCGGAGATACTGTAATTGGCAAGTAATATGAATGACCCTTTTCTAGGTAAAGTACACTGAGATTATTTTGTGTTCACTGCCAGCAGAACGAGATTAGGCCTATGAGGTGTTGTGAAATGGACTATCCGTTAGTGTGCCTGTGCTTGCGCTTTTACTAAGTTAAGTTAATATAATGTATTGCCGTTCTGTAAGTAGACTATGCAATACCAATAGTAACAGCTTTTATATGTATTAGATTTCACATAAATATACATCAATATATAATAAACACTTTAAAATGTCACCCACTTCTGCATGTAAGTTCGTCGATTTTTTTTTTTTTACAATCCTTGGATATTCATTATCGAAATATTAGCCTACATATTGGTGGGAACAGTTTATAAATTATATTTAAAAAGTAACACTCGACAGTTTGTAAATATGTGCAAGGGAAAGTTTATTCCATTGATGATTATAGCCTACCGGTACCAGTTTCATTTGTATACTGAACATGATTGGCTGGTAAACAACTTATTCCGACGACTGTACATAAACACATAAGAAAACTGGAGTTTGCAAAAAGCTAATTGGCCCACACTAGGCAAATCCCTTTCACTCCCAAACCATATTGTTCATGTGCCCATCTAGGTTCCATATCAACTCAACCAGTAGCTCTCAACTAGTGCCAAATTAACCCAGACCAACCAAACCAGTGCCAAAATATAGTACTAACCTAACCTAACCGTATTGATTGATTTGGTACTGGTTGAGAGCTACTGGTTGAAATGGTCTACTGGTTGAGTTGACCGGTCACCGCCCATCTAATATTATCTTGATCCTACTATAGCATTTGGTTGCCTATTCCACTATCTACAAATGTGTTACCAAACCAGTATTTACATGTATTTGTTCTTATAACAAATGTTATCCAATATGACACCATTTGTTCGAGTTCTCTCGCTATCACTGTATAAGGCTGAAGTGCTGGAAACTAGACCAGTAGTAGAACTATACCAGTAGTAAGCGTAAAAGGTCAACCATCCCAAGTATGAAATTACCTTGGTGCTATGATTTGCTCAATAAGTATTCTGTGATCTCAAAGGCAAAATTGCAATATGTTTAGCGAGAAAACTGGAACGTACTAGTAACAGCTGTAGATTGGTAGCTATTGTGTAAAATCAAAATTCAGGATAACACATGTTTTGTGTACCGGTACGGTACCTTTTGAATGGGATGTGCCAAGTCATTCCACAATATTTCCCTTTTATTGTCCAGTGTATATATCAAAAGCAAAATTAAACCTATGATTTTATTTATGACCATTAAAGCAAATTGAAATGATTTATTTTTGTTTTACTTTTCCCGTTCTACTAACTTGCCCGAATACTGACACCACATGATATATGCAGTAGCCTACTAATACTGACACCACATGATATATGCAGTAGCCTACTAATACTGACACCACATGATATATGCAGTAGCCTACTAATACTGACACCACATGATATATGCAGTAGCCTACTAATACTGACACCACATGATATATGCAGTAGCCTACTAATACTGACACCACATGATATATGCAGTAGCCTACTAATACTGACACCACATGATATATGCAGTAGCCTACTAATACTGACACCACATGATATATGCAGTAGCCTACTAATACTGACACCACATGATATATGCAGTAGCCTACTAATACTGACACCACATGATATATGCAGAAGCCTACTAATACTGACACCACATGATATATGCAGTAGCCTACTAATACTGACACCACATGATATATGCAGTAGCCTACTAATACTGACACCACATGATATATGCAGTAGCCTACTAATACTGACACCACATGATATATGCAGTAGCCTACTAATACTGACACCACATGATATATGCAGTAGCCTACTAATACTGACACCACATGATATATGCAGTAGCCTACTAATACTGACACCACATGATTATATGCAGTAGCCTACTAATACTGACACCACATGATATTATGCAGTAGCCTACTAATCGCCCTGGAATTCAAATTCTAGTCCATTTGATCAACAGGCAAAAACTATTGCTATTTCAATGTCTAAATGAGATGTATCACCGACATACTCGTTACTACATAAAATAGAGTATTTTATCAATGTACTGGAAATATTTGCTATAATAAGACATTCGTATGTCTATTATTTGTTTTTACTTAGCTAAATTCACTAATATGTAAATGGAATTTTATATCCAATATAAAATATAAATGAAATGCTAGGTTTTTCCAGGTTAAATAGGAATGGGAATTATCCCCAGGCTACCTTTAGGATCAACCTTTCCTGGTACCTGGCGCGGGGTACGAACCTCTGAAGGGAATTTAACCCCCCTAAAAACCCACAGGTTTTGAGATGCCTTGGGTGGGGTTCGAACCCTGGTTAGTGACGCACCACCATCACCACCAGGCCCGTGCGCTAACCCACTGTACTACCACGGACGTACAAAAGTATAGCAACCTTAGTCCGATTTTTAAGAACCACGGTGACGGTCTCTCGAGATGAGTTTATTGGACTTACCATCTACGACTATTTTCGAACCACGGTGATAGTCTCTCGAGACGAGTTTATTGGACTTACCATCTACGACTATTTTACGCTATACCTGACGTCAACTCGGGTTAGTATTATTGTGGGTGCGGGACATTTTCGAGGGCATTACACCGGTGTAATGCCCTCGAAAATGTCCCGCACCCACAATAATACTAACCCGAGTTGACGTCAGGTATAGCGTAAAATAGTCGTAGATGGTAAGTCCAATAAACTCGTCTCGAGAGACTATCACCGTGGTTCGAAAATAGTCGTAGATGGTAAGTCCAATAAACTCATCTCGAGAGACCGTCACCGTGGTTCTTAAAAATCGGACTAAGGTTGCTATACTTTTGTACGTCCGTGGTAGTACAGTGGGTTAGCGCGCGGGCCTGGTGGTGATGGTGGTGCGTGACTAACCAGGGTTCGAACCCCACCCAAGGCATCTCAAAACCTGTGGGTTTTTAGGGGGGTTAAATTCCCTTCAGAGGTTCGTACCCCGCGCCAGGTACCAGGAAAGGTTGATCCTAAAGGTAGCCTGGGGATAATTCCCATTCCTATTTAACCTGGAAAAACCTAGCATTTCATTTTGTTGGTCGTAATCTTCATAGCTATACGTGGATCTCACGTATCTGTAGAGTTGTATGAGGGTCACATATATATTGTATATATTATTTTTTTTCCTTAGTCATACTATTCTTGTTACCTACACTTTTCTGACTATCTTTTAAATTTGCTTTATACATTGTTAAACACTTTACCTCTTCTTAATTTCCGGTGTTCTTAATTATCTGTCCTTTCTTAAATTTACATGTTTTCCATATACTGTATATATATTTTTTTTTTTCCCCTTAGTCATACTACTTTTCTTGTTAACCTACATTTTTCTGACTATGCTTCTTTTTACTTCACCCTTGAGGCTCGAGGACGAGCCTATAATGAAGGAGAGGGAAGTAAAATGACCCAGAACAAGAAGCCCACCACAGAAGCCACGAGCGAACACCACACAGAAACACCCGGAAGAAAGGTCCACAGAACGAAAGGACCAGCTGACCGAGCCAGCCATTTCAGACAGGCCCAAGCCCGCAGGGCTAAACAGCTCCTGGCTGCACCCAGTTTCCTTTTCTAAACTGACCATTTTTCCACACCTCACGTACACTAACCCCCTCGTGTCCTACACTCCTAACTACAAAGATGATGAACAGGAATATACATTCATATTAAAAACAACCATGCCCTGTCCCGACGTTGAGCCAATGCCAACACATCAGACAGCCATAATTATATCTATGCATGTTCTTGCATCCGAGAAGTAGATGATATATATATCTTAGAAGTTAAAACACCCACGTTTGCCCCTAGACCTCTTATATCATTTTCCATGACTGGTATAGATATATGTAACCCGTGCTCAGTCGCCCCTTGCATTGTTCCTCTAGTAACTAAGTATTAATATTAACATTCCCTAACATCTTGTCTTGCCAGACTAAGCTTCTGAAGACCCATCGCCCCATAAATCTATGTATGCAATCCTTAGGTTAAGTATTTTTATCCGCCATTGTGTTCACCTTTTTTTCCATTTACTTTCCACAATTGTCATACGTCTTCCCCTTGCCTCCTTCGTATCCACAGCCCACACTACGCCAATTTACTTCGAGGGCATTACACCGGTGTAATGCCCTCGAAAATGTCCCGCACCCACAATAATACTAACCCGAGTTGACGTCAGGTATAGCGTAAAATAGTCGTAGATGGTAAGTCCAATAAACTCGTCTCGAGAGACTATCACCGTGGTTCGAAAATAGTCGTAGATGGTAAGTCCAATAAACTCATCTCGAGAGACCGTCACCGTGGTTCTTAAAAATCGGACTAAGGTTGCTATACTTTTGTACGTCCGTGGTAGTACAGTGGGTTAGCGCGCGGGCCTGGTGGTGATGGTGGTGCGTCACTTACCAGGGTTCGAACCCCACCCAAGGCATCTCAAAACCTGTGGGTTTTTAGGGGGGTTAAATTCCCTTCAGAGGTTCGTACCCCGCGCCAGGTACCAGGAAAGGTTGATCCTAAAGGTAGCCTGGGGATAATTCCCATTCCTATTTAACCTGGAAAAACCTAGCATTTCAATAAACATATATTATTTTATTAATATATAATGCATTAAATATTCAACTTCAATGGCTATATGTGTTTAGTTAAAGACTAATTATTTTATGAGGTCTATGAACTGTAGGTTGTAATATACCACGTTCAAAATATGAGAGTAATGACAGTATATTTATAAGCATCATATGTACAAAAAATTGTGAGTAATGCAGCATTTGATGATCATAGAAAACCTCATCTAATGATTGGCTTTACATAACTTCCATTTATTTCCTTTATGTAATTGATGCAAATGTATCTGTCTGTTGACAATATGAACCCCATTGGTAGAATTATTCAAGGTTCTATATAAAAACCTTGACACAATGACAGCACACCATCAAACTACTGTAGTGTGAAGAGATTTCCTGAGAACATAACTATGGGTGTTGGATTATGTTGATGTGAAATTGTTGAAGGTTTACACCTCAGACAGACAATACTTGGTAGATTTCATGGCGGTGGAGCCAACAATACAGTACTTCACCATAGTGTAAGAGTTAGGCTTGGCAAGTATATGTATATGGCGAAAAATAGATCTGGAACCTAATATGCAGAAGTGGCTATGCTGGCGAATGTACTGTATGTTTGTAGCCAGCGTTATTGTAGTACCTTGTCAATGGTGATGAGGCTCTATCATTGAGAAACAAACTTAGGCAAAATATTTGTCATTGTAGTCATCAATTATGAATGTAATGTGAAGTGTGATGGGAAAAGTGGAATCAGAGTAGGCTACAAAAAAAAAAAAAAAAAAAAAAACACATAACAGCGAGTGTTGGAAAAGCAAGGACTAAAGGAGGCAAAACAAATTACTGTATGTATGCAGGTAAGTGTGTTTTTCATTTGTGGAAACTGGCAAAATATTGAGATTATATTGTATTATATAGTTGTTATCGTATAAATACGATAGAATATGACTCTTTTGTGATCTCGTATGTCTCTGTGACGTCACGATCTCTCCTACAGCACGACGTAGGACGAGTAGATCGTATATTATAAGATTGTAAATAAGTTAAGTTATAAAAGGCCTAATATGCTATTAAGCAATATTGCCATGGTCTTATGTAGTATATATGAATTTATGGTATATATTAATATAATTTATCGCATAGAGCAACCTAGATGCGGTACGATAATTTGGGCTCCTGGCGTTTTGCCAAGGCAGCAAGGTGTGTCTTCGAGGAACGCCAGAGCCTTCACGAACACCAATCAGTTAATATCTAAATTTCCGCCCTCAGTTGATCGTGCTTTTGTGCCTCTAATCACAATACACATACAGCAATACACTAAGCTACACCATCACGACGCTCTCATCGACATCATGACTGACTGATAGATAAGCATAATAATCATGTCCATTCCCATGTAATCATTTATTCTTTCTTTAACTTGACTCGAGTCCTGGGACTGAAGTCTCGTTCCCCATTGTCCACCGCCATATTGGGTAAAACGTTCTCCCTTGCCTCATTGCCACGTGGAACTATTGGTGAGTTAATTCCTGGCTAATATTAACCCTTTTAACCTTACCCTATATATACATTTATTATGTGAGACCTTTGGATATAAATTAGCTTGTTTCAGATTGAATTCAATTTAGATATAGAGTAGTTTTCATTTAGATTGATTTTATTTTGATTCATTATAGCTTAGTAATATTTAACTTCCATTGATAGTTTACCACATTGGTGCCCAGACCCGGGAATTAGCTACCAGTAAGGGATTTTAAGGCAATGAACAAGGGGACATATAACAGGATGCAGGAACAACTCTATGATAAACTGGCAAGGCTAGCCAAGCGATGGTTAGAGCCGGAATGCAGGGTTGTATCATTGCGCCTGCCTAAGTCCTGCATCCCACCCATTATCTTTCCCCAATAATTTTCTTTTCCGTTTCAGACTTCCTGTGACATATGACCTGACCTAACATTTTTTCTTGTTCAATATGATCCATTAGTAGGTATTGCTATTTAGTGTACTATTTTTCTCCATAACATAGAAGTCCACCGGTCGGCGTCTCTTAACACCTTACGAGCGGCCTATGCGGTTTATTTATATGTACCGCCCAGCGGGGTGTTTTTAGCCAAAATAGGGCTGTTTACGTGATCATTTTCATGCCTAAATAAGACCCAGAACATAAAACAAGTATCTATCCCTGAAAGGGCATAAACAGAGCTTTCGAATGACACCATAACGATCCTTTTATGATGGCTAGTTTTCTTGCAATAACCGTGCAACGCGAGTGCAAAAAGCATGTAATTAGGCACTTTCCCCATACAATTCCGTATATAGCGAGTGAGAGAGGGAGGGAGGAGGTGGGATTCGTGTCAGTAGGTTCGCCGCGGTGGTCTGGAGCAGTCATACGCTCGCTACTCTCCTGCCACCACTTGTCTCTCTCTCTCAGCCACATTACGTGCTGAAATTGCCACACGATATATGTCGAGCACCGCCACATAGTCCAGCTTTATTTAACTCGACTTATGTTGCACCCCGACATTTAAGGGTTAAGTAGACTATTATTTGGCCGTTGTCTTTGTAACGTAACATATAGATACATAGCCTATAGGCTCACATGCAAAATGAATAAAAATGATAAAGAGACACCGTCCGGTGGGGTGCTGATCAAAGCCCCTAAAAATCAAAGGGCGGGACTTCGGGGAGTATTAAATAGGCTAATTGTGGACGTCAACACTTTCATCACTACTGCTGAACTAGAGGAATTGGAGGCTAGATTAGAAAACGTCCAGGCTACCCACGGTCGTATTACGGCTCTGAGTGAGGTGATTGTGGCTGACATGATAGAGGAGGAAGAGATAGTTACAGAGTGTGATAATCGCGCCCTCTATGACGAACCTGTCTTTAGAGCGAAGTACCTATTACAGCGTGCTGTCACGAGTAAGAAGGGAGGCGATAATGAGGCCCATAGAAGGGCTGACCCAAAACATACTGTACACCTCCCAAAGCTCAATCTTCCTACATTTGGGGGCAAGTTGACTGAGTGGTTAGCTTTTTGGGACGTATTTCAATCTACGGTTCATGAATCCTCTTTGGATAATGTCCGCAAGTTTCATTCTCTGAAGGGACAAATGGAAGGAGAGGCCTTACATTTAATAGAGGGTTTTGCAGTAGTGGGTGGTAGTTATCTTGAAGCGGTACACTTATTAGAGTCCACATGCGGGGATAGAGAGCAGTTGAAGATGGCCCATGTCGTTGCCTTGTTGGGGCTCCCGGAACCACAGTATAAGGTTGATGAGTTGACAAACTTCAGGGCAAATATGGAGTGCCATACTCGATCGCTAGACACCCTAGGGCTTACCACGCAGGAAATGATAGTCATTATCTTGCGTCAGAAGCTTCCTATGGCAATACTTGATAAGGTAAGACTTTTGGATATAAATTAGCTTGTTTCAGATTGAATTCAATTTAGATATAGAGTAGTTTTCATTTAGATTGATTTTATTTTGATTCATTATAGCTTAGTAATATTTAACTTCCATTGATAGTTTACCACAGTTGTGATTTTGACATTTCTAAAGCTGGACTTCTAGCTTATATTCTTCGATTCATTCCATTTACATAATGAGTAATCGCAGTAACATACATACAACTTGTTTAATGCACATCACATGACATATTATTCACATATCTCTGTTGAAGATCAGATAGAATAGAAAAATGATAAAGTTGAAAATAATGTTTATTGTAAATAGTTTCAAATATTATTCAGTATTAGTCACATAGAATAATGGGATCTCTACAACATACACAAATCTTACGTCAGTATGTAAAGAATCAACTGCTACCCGAAGTAATGTGTAAAATTCTAATAACGTTTTGAGTTAATGTTATCATAACATTGTAAGTACATGTATTACCCCCGTAGGCTACTATGTTATGTGTCAATAGCATCATAGTAATACGTAGTTACCACGTAAATGTGGGCGCTCAGTGACGTAACAATGTCATACTTCCCGACGTAATGAGTGACATACTAAAAACTTTTTTTGTTAACGTATAAATTACGTTAAAAGTACACGTGCTACTGACTTAGATTGTTACATGCCTATAGCATCACAATAACACATAGTTACCACATAAATGTGGGTGCTCACAGTGATGTAATAATATCATACTTCCCGACGTAATGTGTAACATGCTAATAACGTGTTGTCTTACTGTGGTCATTACATTATAATTACACCTGCTACCGACGTACTATGTTACGTGCCAATAGCATCATAATTACACGTACTTGTTACGTAAAAATGAATGTTCACAATGACGTAACAATTTTATACTTACCGACGTAATGAATGACATTAAAAACATTATTTGTTAACATAATAATTACGTTAAAAGTACACGTGCTACTGACGTAGATTGTTATGTACCTATAGCATCACAATAACACGTAGTTACCACGTAAATGTGGGTGCTCACAATGACGTAATAACTTCATGCTTCCAGACGTAATCGTTAATATACTAATAACGTTTCGTGTGAACGTGATCATTACATTATAAAACACGTACTATTGATGTACTACGGTACGTGCCAATAACATCATAATAATACATACTTACCTCGTTATTGTGGGCGCTCGCAGTGACGTTATGTCAACGTAATTGCTGATGTAATGAATAACGTGCTAATAACGTTTTGTGTTAACGTGAACATAACAATAAAATTACACGTACCTATTACATGCATATGTTGGTCGCAGCAACGTGCCCAAGTTGAATTTCATTACGTAATGTATCACGTATTAAGGACGTGCAAATTACGTGTTGACAGCATCCTACTAACGTGTTTACATAGCGTAATGGTAACCAAAGCAATTCGTCTTAACAACGTAACAGCGACGATATTACATTATATAATTACGTCGTGTTATTACGTCGATAACACGTCGCTGCGACTCTAAACAATTACGTAATATTTACGTGTTTACATAACGTAATGGTAACCAAAGCAATTCGTCTTAAGGGGACACTCCACCTTTTTTTTTTGTCTTTGGTAAAAATTTCAAGTTTTTGTGTTCTCTTTGTAAACTGCTTCTTTCAACATAGGAGAATAGCATAGGAAGGAACAAAAAACATCGCATCCATAACCCCCCGGGGCGGGGGTTCGCCCACGACCCCCGAAAAACTAAAACAAATCTTTCAGCCACCCAAAAATGTTGTTTGTGTCTGTAGTCTAAAGGGCTTCTGTAAGCAATAGAAATGATCATATGAGGCCATAAACACCCTTATTACATCCCTAAGGGACCCCTTTGGGGTTCCCAATATCAAGGAATTTGGTCAACATTGAATGGTAATTAGTCCTTACCTCTGGGTCATATCAAATTTTTAAATTAGTTAGCCATAACAGTTCATTTTCTATTCGTAGCGCTCAGGATAGAAAACATTGATTTAGGATGGGTAACCATCATATCCCACCAAAAACGTATTCTAAGGACTGAAAATCTAAAAAAATAATTTGCCAGCAATCATATATTGGCACTAACGAGTGTATTAATTTTTTTTTGTATTGCTCAAATGCATTCCCCTTCTAACCACTAGAAATAGGCCTATAAAGGAACATTTCTCGTCGATTTATGGCCGATTTCCCGAAAACATCGGAGATATGGTCATTTGGAAGTCAAAATCCAGCTGTATCCCAAACAAATTGTATAATAGATTTTTTTTCAGCACCTTCTATTATTCAATATGAGAAAAAGATGACGCTGCTTTGTAGGGGATGCTTGTAGGATACGCCATGCAAAAATTGCGGAAAATTTGAAAAAAATTCTGTGACATCGATTTTACAAATATTGCAATGAAATTCTGCGCTCACGCGCGCGCGCACGTACATAGAAAGCTGATTTTTTCATCGAGTCAGTGTTACACCATTACCATATATATGGCAAAAGGCCAGCAATGAGTCTCTTATAGAAGCTGAGATAAAAAAAATCCTGGAGTCTCCCAACAACGTAACAGCTACGATATTGCGTTGTATAACTACGTCGTGCTATTACGTCGGTAATACGTTGCCGCAACTCTACACAATTACGTAATATTTACGTGTTTACATAACGTAATGGTAACCAAAGCAATTTGTCTTAACAACGTAACAGCTACGATATTGCGTTGTATAACTACATCGTGTTATTACGTCGGTAATACATCGCCGCAACTCTACACAATTACGTAATATTTACGTGTTTACATAACGTAATGGAAACCAAAGCAATTAGTCTTAACAACGTAACAGCTACGATATTGCGTTGTATAACTATGTCGTGTTATTACGTCGGTAATACGTCGCCGCAACTCTACACAATTACATAATATTTACGTGTTTACATAACGTAATGGTAACCAAAACAATTCGTCTTAACAACGTTACAGCTACGATATTGCGTTGTATAACTACGTCGTGTTATTACGTCGGTAATACGTCGCCGCAACTCTACACAATTACGTAATATTTACGTATTTACATTACGTAACGGTAACCAAAGTACCTCGTTCTCATAACGTTATAGCGACGTTTTTGTTCTAAGTGGGGTGATACCATTGCCGCTAGGTTGTACCTTCGGCTTCCCTCTGAACCCTCTCCCTCTTCCCCTGAACTGGCCGCGTCCTCTGACCATGCCACAGGCTCCAGGGGTTGTGAAAGCTCTAGCTGGCGGATACGACTGAGATTGGCCACAAAAGGAACCCTTATGAAATTTAGGTTTCACTGATGACTCACCCTTCGGTTTGGAAGCGGTGGCATGGTAAGAGTCTAACAGATAATTTACAGTGCACCAGACATCTGCAGAGGCTAAGGATTTTGTGAATACATCAGACAAAACCAGCCGTCTACCTATATCTTTTGGCAGCTTCTTCACTAAGAACACCCTCAGGTCCTGACGAACCCTCACCGCCTCATAGAGAGCAGTGCGGATGTCACCAAGACTCTGAATAGAGTTCTGCAAGAGGAGGTACCAGGATAAAGATAGAGCCTTATGGGCCTTTGCATCCGATATTGACTCAGCTGTCCTGGTTAGAGACGCCGCCAGCTGATGGCTGAGCAAATACTGTGAAGCGAGGGGCCAGGCCTTTTGCCGCATTTTGAAATCTTTGTCAATTTGTACTTGGGTTGGTGCACAGAAAGGCTCCGCAAGCTGACAAATAGATAATTTAGGTGCGCTAAGAAATTCAATCATACTCTGAGGGACACCTTCCGCTTTTCCAACAGGCATAGAGAACCAATGGTGATCCTCTGGCGGGAGATGATGACTGCTCTTACTGACTATGGTGCTGGCAAACAACTGGGCCTCCTGACCCTATGAAACCCACGGCCCTGATTCCCCTTGACTAATATGTATTACAGACACGCCTGATTCTTCCCTGACTGGAGTAGTATTAAGTTCGGGTGTCAGAGCTTGCAGAACCTTAATGTCATTAAACCCATCAGTTTTAGACCAATCTGAAAACATTTTAATCGAAGAAGCAGGTGGCATATCAGGGGATGGGGCTTACACAAAGTACTCAGGTTTAAATAGGTTAGGCACCGCCTTTACCGTGACATCAAGCACATCTTCGGCTTGATTCTTGGCCCGTAATTTTTTTGGCCTCACTCACCTCCACATACCAATGTTCCTGTACAGGTTGATCACCTGCTACCGTCGGTCGTGCGACCTCGGGGCGAGAAGGCTTACTAAGTGACCAGGTTGTATCGGGACCATACAATAAAGGCATTGGGCCTTTGAAAACTGGCATGTAACGATCTAAAGGGGGAGGAACTAGATCAGACAACAATTGAACATCAGGCGGCAACAAGGCCGATGCACCCAAAGTTGGTGCAGAGGAAGTTATGTTAGCAGGAATGTTATGTACAACTGCCTGGGGTTGTACTTGAGGTTGCCCAAGAGGTCGCACCACCGGAGCCGCAGGTGTGTCCACCCTAACCTGTTGCTCTACCTTTATTGTTTGCATAAATTCTAATAACTCATTAAACTGTTCTCTTGGCACTACTACTTCCTCCTGGTCTGGCTCGAACGCTGGTAGAGATTCTTCCAAGCCCAGCGTTCCAGCGTGGGAAGGAGATGATCGTTGGACAGACAGCATCTCCTCAGTGTCTACTTCGTTGTGATGTAGTGGTGTACCGCCCGGTGTCCGGGCTGGGGGAGGCTGGTGAAGTCTCCAACCGAGACTCGCCAGCCCGGACAGCAGCGTCACGAGTAATCCATGTCTGTGAGGTAACTGGAATTCTGGGCCGGCCGTGCTCATCCAGCGTGAGGTCAGGTATCGAGGAGGTTTCCATCGCCTCGTCTCCCAAGTTTGACACAAAGCTGGCATCGTGTCGGTCAGAGTATACGCTGCTGTCAAGTTCTTCCCCTAGTACCGGAATACGACGAGGTTCTGGCTGGACCTGCCGGGGAATGGTAAATTTTGGTGGCCCTATAACCCATACATCCGAGTCTTGCGAAGAAGAGTCCCGCCATGACCCTGCCGAGGAGGATGATTCCGGTCTCCTAGAAGTAGATCTTTCAGACTCCTTCGACGATGACTGGCGAGAGGACCTCTTCGTGGTGTCTTTTTCCACAACATCTCCTTCAGCTAGGGCGGCGGAAAAAGAGTGACGTTGCATCTTCGCCTCCTGTTCGACAACTGGGGAGGAAGACCTGGCCTTCACTATCGGTGAACGGGACCTAGCCCGCCGGGAAGCAGGAGCAGACTCTTCCGACGGCGCTGTATCAGTGGTCCGAGGTCGTTTGGAGGGGCGAGAGGGAGCTTTAGGATCTGTTTCCTTAGAACTGCCCAATACTGATTTAACAGGGACTTCTTTCAATAAATCATCTAAAAAGGTATTGTCCAGTTGCAGGGATTTATGGGCAATGTTTTTACAATACAAATTAAACACAGATTTAATATGCAGAAGAACTGTTTTGCACTTGGCATCCGAATGGGTGATTAAACCGTTTTTGAGGACTAAACAGAGACTACAAGTCTTGGACAACCAACGCCCCCGTGAAGGCACAGAACACAGCATACACAACGTTTATGCCCAAGCACGGCTAGTTCAGGGCAGCCCAGGCTAACACAAAAAGAGTACCCACTCGGATCCATTGCTCCCTCTCGCCGTAGATGCAGCCTACCTAGACGTCCATGGTGACCCTGAGGATGATAAATTTCAAGAATCAATGCTCATAGGGACACACCAAGCTGACAAATCTAAATACATCTTTTAACCGTAATGAGAAAGAAAAAAAATTGACTACCCTAGACAATCTTGGTTCCCCTTACGTTACGTTTCATCCCAGGTGAAAACTAGTGAGTAAGTTGTAGAATCCCAGGTTCTAATGTTAATAATAACTTTAACAAGTGACGTTACGTTTCATCCCAGGTGAAAACTAGTGAGTAAGTTGTAGAATCCCAGGTTCTACTGTTAATAATAACTTTAACAAGTGTCTGACACTCGCCCTATCCATATCTGAATCGTGAATTGATTCCGGCGACCAGCGCTGATCGAATCTATCCTCGAAATCCACGGCGGACAACGCCAGGATGTCGGCTACACAGTTTACTGAGATGCCGTAGATAAAAGACAGGTGAGTTCGCTCTCGGCTCAGCTTTAACGTATCCGGCGGAGATGGCTCCCCATTCTTATCCACCCGATTTACGGTTCTGTTAGTCCCAAGCTAAGAACCTATCTGTTAGTGCCTAAATATATAAACATATATAATATTTGATATGAGGCGTGAAATGTCTACCGAGCGCCGGACCAACCAGAACCCCGTACTTAGACTAAAGGTAAAGATAATTCCTTCCTTAAATTTACCCCCACCGGCCAGCTAACAGATATTGTCCCGATTATCTAGTCCCAAGCAAAGATAATCCGAGAACAACAAGCTCCAATCGTCTCCAGCGGGGAAACTGTGCGAGACGAAAAGAGGCACGTTGTTACAAGTCTCACTTCACAAATTCTGCCGGAAGGGCCATATCTCCCAGTAAAAGATATCAACAACGTGCAATATTATGGCATGGTTAAACATTAAATACAATAATTAATAAATAACACATCCTAGCCATAACTGAAAAACTTACAGGAGGCCAGACTAATAGGGGGCGCAGCAGCAGTCGTAGTAATAATGACTAACCTGAACTCCCGAGAAGACCTCCACTCCAACACAAACTGGACGCATAGGCTGAAAAGCATTGGCAGAAGCAAGGCCCCTCATCATGTGAGAAAACCAAAAGCAAGTATCCCTGAAGAGTCATACACACTGAACATTCATAGAGAACTGAACAGCGGGCCCCAGTAACCCTAAAAGAAGCCTCGTGCCTAGCACAGTTAAGAAAGATAAAATAGGGCAATAAAACAACACATAAGAGCCTTGCCTTATCACAACAAGGACTCCTCCTTAAAGCTAACAAAAGCCTTCAGCAACAACCTGGAAAACAGTCTCCAAGGCAGCGCAAAGGTGTACACAGCCTACTCTAGCCTAGAAACTACCCTAACCTCAGCATAAGTATGTACATATGAGAAAAGAGTCACAAGTCACGAGGTAGGAGAAGGATGAAGAGAGGCTGGCACACCTCCGGGGGGACACGTCCTACCCCGTGCGCGCCTAGGAGAGGAAGGGAGTCCAGCGCATCGGGAGACCGACGCGACGCCAAAGATAACAGCAGACGCATACGAAGCTCAAGGCGAGATCATGTTTATAAGTCTTGTACTTTTTTATTTTTGTCTAGTTTTTTCTAGTAGTGGTTCCCATATCATAAGGACGAGTCTGTGAGTGGTTTTGTTATATTTAAGAGCGTTTCGCTCACGATGTGCGGTAATCGTATTTTTAGAGCTCTCCTAGGCGGGTCATTTGAATGGCAAGCCAGAGTTCAAAGATTAGCCGTAACCAATGTTAAGGCGCATCGTCAATGATGAAGGGGCCACTAATAAATATTTCTACCATTTGGGAAGAGTCATTCAGGGAATATACAGTATGTGGAAATTTACAGCCAATTTGCTCTAGCCCTTTTTGAGTTACAGAGGATACAGGTCATGCTTTCTCGCCTACTTACAACGAATATGCTATAAAATGCTAACCTTTGAGCTTTTCTTGGACTTTTCGAAGATTGGCTCATGGATAGAGACGTTGCACAGGGCTACCAGGTCCATGCTTTCGTCCGCTCCGTCTTCATCGTCGTCGCCTGTTACCTGTTAGAGTGATTGGTAATGTATATATTGACCAGCCAAAACCCAAACCCAAAAACCTAAAAACCTATAATAATAAGACAGTAACACCCCGTTCTTTAACATTAATATCAATTACAAACCCCAATGTAATTGAATAAATTAATGAAAGCTATTATGGCCCTCCCGGGATGCCAACTCGGGACACCACACCCAGAACATAAGCAACTAAACCATTACACCACCAACACAGTTTATCGTAAATTGAGGCATCGGATAATGAGGGTAATGAGGTATGTACTGTATTTATGTGAAAAAGTGTGAGTATACTTACGGTCTGGATGAGGGATGGGTGACAGCAGATCTGGCGGAGTCGTAAGAAGAGGACCAGAAGGTGATGGGCCTTGACGTCTTCGGGGATCACCAGGTCCTTTGATAGGTTGTGATCTGTAAAGCAAAACATTTTTTTTTTTATATATATACAGTACACTCACACACATACATATTCCTGTATATGTTTTGTCTATGTGGATGAAAACAAAAAACTCTATTGACACAGTACACTCACACACATACATACATTTTTTTTCTGTGTGGATGAAAACAAAAAATATATATATACAGTACACTCACAATCATACGTATTGCGCAGTGGCCATATCGTAACCAATGGGGATAAGGCTCTGCACCAAGGCTCAAAACAAAACGAAATTGGTTAAAGTTTTCGCTATTTTCACCATCTTCTTCCGCACACCTCGGTTGGGCTACCCCCAAAGGGTAGCAAAGTCGCACCCCACCTGCCCGTGGTATCCTCGCAGACACCCATTGTTTATCTTTTTCCATATCTTACTTTTTCATTTTGGGTGACACAGACGGGGGCGGCGCTACCTGGGGCGTGTCCCAGGTAGTTTTCATTTTTTTTTTAATAAATAGTTTATTCTTTTTAACCAAAACCACTGCCCATTGCCACCATGAGTGTATGCCCTAAGTGCGACTCCCGGGTCACCACTAAGGGGTTCAAGTGTACCAGATGCTGTTTCTGGTACCATCCCCTATGCTCTGGACTTCCTGATAGTCTCTGTAAGGACTATATATATTTTTTTTTAAATCCATCCATTCGGATGGAGGTGGTTTTGTCACAATTGCCCCTCAGATGCCGAGAACGCATTAGTCAGCTTGCAAGCCTCAATGGATCTAAAAGACGCCATAGTGAGCGAAGTCTCTGGCGCCCTTGCTGCTGTGGCAAAGCAGATTGAGAAAATGGGGGACCGAATTACCAACCTTGAAACTAACGCTGCCACACCAGACATTCCCTCGTTCGCCGAGATTGTCCAGCAAACGTTAGAAGCCACTAAAAAGGAGCCTACCAAGTGCACCACAGAGGTGGTGGATGGTGGGGGAAAAAAAAATGTCTGGAACCATTAAGTCATAATAGTTAAGCCCAAAGATAGTACCTCTGAGCTTGCAAACCCACCTGATACTAAGGCTATTGAGAAAGCTTTGGCTGCAATCCCAATAAACAAATGTACTAAAACTGGATTAGGTGCTTTAGTAGTACGACTTCCATCAAAGAAAGCCAAAGAGTATGCAGGGAAGGCCATCAACCAGTGTCTTGGGACTGACAGCATCTTCAGTGTGTCAGAACCCAAGAAGATGCTACCAAAAATGACCCTAGTTGGTATCTCTACTGACACTGATGACAACGAGATCATCCCCAGCATCCTAAATAGAATCCAAGCATAAAGTCTCTGTTCGACGAGGGCCTAACTCTAAATTTAGTGTTCACTAAGCAGAAAAACGATGCACATACAAAAACAGCAGTAGTACAAATTTCTCCTAAAATACGCTCTTCAATTGTCAATGAGGGCAACTCTGGGTATGTTGGACTCACAAAATGTTGTGCATACGATCGCTTCTGGGTGACGCAATGTTACCATTGTCAGGGCTTTGGTCATACTTTTGACAGGTGTACTCTGAAAGGTGAGGACCCTAAATGTAGTTTCTGTGCTGGTACTCACAGTTCAAAAGGCTGCACAATTATAGCTTCCCCTAAATGCATAAATTGTGTAAACTCCTCATCAGTCACAGAACCACCAACTCATTCTGCTTCAAGTAGAAATTGTCCTCTTATGATAGCCCAAAGAAATAGACTTATTGAAAACACCAATTTTGTAAGTTCAAAACACTGAAAAATGTCCCAAGGAGCCAGTTGAAACTGGGCTTGCTAAATGTTCGTTCCATGCGCAACAAGATATATTACATTGGTGAGGTCTTGGATGAGCTCAGTCTCGATATATTTTGCCTCACTGAGACCTGGTTGTTTGAGTCAGATCTAAATATTATTCAAGCTGCGTTGCCTAAAACTCATTCAATAATAAGTGTTCCTAGGTCTTGTAGTGATCATCCGGGTAGTGGAGTAGCGTTTTTATACTCTACGTCGCTAGGAAATATCTCTCAGATAAGTCATAACCCAGCCCCTCTTTTTTATACTGTTGGAATTGGAAATTAAAGTTTGTCAACAAATCCTAAGAATAGCAGTTATTTATAGGCCTGGCCATCGAGGAACAGATAGAAGTTTTATGGATGAGTTTGGGCAGTTTCTTGAGGAGTTTTCTCCCAAAACCGGAAGACTCTTGATATGTGGAGACTTTAATTACTGGATTGACAACCCTCATCTGAAACCATTTTCCTCCGAGTTCCTTGAATTGACTGACCAGAATAATTTTGTAAATCATGTGTCCAACCCAACTCATATCTTGGGACACACCCTTGACTTGGTTCTGTCTCCCACCGGTTGTGATGTTCTTCTGGATGTTGAGGTGAAGGTTCTGGACTCTTCTATTTCTGATAATTCTCTGATTACTTTCGGCTTTGATTTCCCTAAGCCGCCCATACATGAGAAAGTAATCAGGTTTAGAAACTACAGAAATACTGGCAAGAATATTGCTCGCAGTGAACTAAGACAGCACCTTGCAAGTGTTGATACTTCCAATCTTTCTTCAAACAAGCTTGTGGAGGTTGCAATAGCACACTTAAGTCTGTGTTTGATCATCACTATCCAGAGGTAGATAAGAGAATCATAGTGCAAGATGACTCCCCATGGTACAGCCCTTGAGTCAAATTTCTTAGAAGAGAGCGTAGAAGAGCCGAACGTAAATGGCGGAAAAATAAAACTGACATCACATGGTTGCCATACATGTTGGTAAAAAGAGCCGTAGGCCACACAGTCAAAGACGAAAAGAAAGCGTATTGCCAGGGGAAAGTCAAGTCGTGTGGTGGTGACCAAAGAAAGTTGGCTTCGGTTGTCAGTGGCTTACTTGGAAAAGACACGTGAACTCAAGACCTACTGCATCTGATGCGGAGTTAGCTGCAGACTTTGTCATATTTTTTACTAGCAAGATAACTCGTATGAGACATGAACTGGATGAAGGCCCCTCTAATGAAGAATATTCAATTGTACCCCAACCACGACGTACTCCTAATAGTGTCCTCTCATCATTCCATCCGGTAGAGACTGATGTTGTCTCATCCTATATAAGAAACCTTAATAAAACATTTTGTCCATTTGATCCTATAAATGTTTCCAAACTACCTGGTGTATATGATCATGCAGTGGAACTTATTTCCAAAATAGTTAACAAATCTTTCTCCGAAGGCAACTTCCCAGTGTCTGAAAAACAAATCCTTGCTCCGGCCTATCCTTAAGAAACCTGGACTTGATGTAGAGAACATGTCGAACTACCGTCCTGTCTCCAACTTGTCTTTTTTATCAAAGATATTAGAGCATGCCATACTCGATCAACTGCTTAAGCTACTTCAGCAGAATGAAACTATTCCCATTTTTCAGTCTGCTTATCGGCAGCATCATTCGACTGAGACAGCATTGATCAGAATACATAATGATTTAGTTAAGAACACTTGCGACGGCGAGATCTCATTGTTGGTTTTACTTGATCTCTATGCAGCCTTTGACACAGTGGATCATGGGCTGCTATTGAGTGATTTTTTTATGACTGTGGTGTGCGTGACTGCTATCTTGCTTCTCAGGTCATACTTGTCAAGTAGATCCCAGAGTGTGATGGTGAATCGGAGTGTCTCGGACTCGGCACCCCTGCTCTGTGGCGTTCCGCAGGGATCAGTGTTGGGTCGTGTCCTGTTCACGATATACACTAGTGGCTTGTCTCTTCTGCTTCATGCACACGGTGTCACCTATCATTTCTATGCTGATGACACCCAGATTTACGTGAAGATCACAGGTATAGCTGATACACAGAGGAAGGTGGAAATGCTGATGACCGATATCAAGAAGTGGATGAGGACAAGAAAACTTAAACTAAACGATAACAAAACTGAAATTCTCATCATCCGAGGAACCAAAAGGGCTACTGATGCAGTAAATGCCCTCTCCGTCGATATGGGTACTCATAGTCTCACAACTACAACCAGTAAACTCTGTTCCAAATCTGGGAGTGTTTCTGAACTCAAGACTGGATTTTAAGGAGCACATAAATCAGATTATCAAAAGTTGCTCCCTACACATCAGAAATCTCTACTCGGTGAAGCAGTTTATACCTAAACGTTGCCTTCTGACACCGGTCCACTCATTGATCTTCTCTTGTGTTGATCATTGCAATGCCTTATTTGTGGGTCTTCCAAATTACATATTAAAGAAAGTACAATCTGTTCTGAACAGGGCTGCAAGACTCATTTTTGGAATTCCACCAAGAACCCCTACCACTTCTTATCACATCGAATTGCACTGGTTACCAATAAAAGCTAGAATAGAATTTAAGCTGTGTCTGGTAACTTTCAAGGTCCTCATATTTGGTGAGCCTGGGTATCTTGCAGAGCTGCTCAGGCATCCACCGGAACGCCATGGTGTAGTTGTGCACCATGATGACGACCCCTTGCGTCTTGATGAGCCGTGGGCTTTCCGGCAGCCATCGTTCTTTGAGAGATCATTCTCTTACATGGCTCCAAGGTTATATAACAGACTGCCACTGACCATGAGACAACTAAGTTCTGTTGAGTGCTTCAAGAGACAACTTAAGACTTTTCTCTTTGAAAGAAGCTATGATCTCGAGAGGGGTGTCATCATGGAGGGCTATAGGGTATAGGCTATTTACCACTGCTAGTGGCTGGGTGATACGTAGTGCGTATTGGTTTTGTGTTGCACTAATTTAACCCTTTCACGCCTTTATGATGCAGAGGTTGCCAGATTAGCAATAAGAAATAGAGTTCTCTCACTCTTATAATTACCTCTCCAAAGTTAGTTTTCTGCCCACAGCTAACTCAAAGACAACTGCAGAGGTTGAAGTAACTAAACTAAAGGTTTCTAAATACCCCTGATGGAAACAAAGGCTTTAAAGTATCCCCAATAGGCTCAAAATCGCGTCATATGTCGGAGAGGGTTAAGTGATTTGCGTTTGTTTTTTGGTTTTTGGTTTTCGAGCGCCAGAGAATTCTGCGAAAAAATTGGCGCTTGGGATAAATAAGTTACATGCTTATTATTATTATTATTATTATGTAGATGAGGGTCACAAAAAGCAAAACTGCCTGTGACGAGTGCCTCCCCCAGGGTTGAAAGAGTGACAGGGCCAAAATCAAGGGATGTTCAAGCCAAAATACTGCATATTATACTGTTATATTGGTATAATAATCTAATTTATTAATTTCACTCCAAACATCAAAAACCTCACAATGAAATTAATGGAAGCATGTGATCATCCCGGGATTCTAACCTGGGTTACCACATACAGATCTTAAACACTAACCATTTACACCACCAAGACAGTTAAAGACATTCCTCACTTAAAGTCATTTCATTTTAAGTTGTTTCATTAAGTAGGGAACAAAACTTACTTAAAGTTATGTTTCATTATTGAGTTGTAAATCGGACAAAAAAGTTCCAAAATGGCAAGAAAAATTATAAACATTTATTGCTTCACTTAAAGTTGTTGAATTTCAAGTCTGGATTTTCAGGAATGTAACTACAACTTTAAGTGAGTTGATCTGGATAATGGTGTTGTGACATGATTATCGAGTTTAGTAGTCATAATTACTTCATCAATAACCATGCAAATTGATGTACAGAATTTATATTAATGCGGTTTTATCGAGCTTTTAGTGTACGAGCGCTCGCGAATTCATTTTGAAGATTGAGCGCTCTTTTAAATAAGTTAAATTAAAATTATTATTATTATTTACTGTACAGGAAACTGTTTAGAGGGATTAGACCTAGAAAGACATCTAAAAATGACTAATATGGCAGCTCAGAATAAGGCTGCCTGGATTGCTGCCATTAGAACATGAGACTGAAACCTCACTTTGTGTAAACCACTTGTCCCAAACCCAAACACTTAAACACCTATAATAATATCATAAATCGGGGCATCGGATAGTGAGGGAGACCTGTACTGTATATACATTTTGGTGGATGGACAAGCCACCCACCACTGTTGAAAAAATAGTGCTAAAAAGATATATACAGGGCCTCGGAATCGGACCGACCTTAAGTTGAATGGTCAATCCTGTAAATCTTTGAATAAACTGGCACGCAGGGCCAGATTAAAGGGGGGCCTACTGGGGCTGCAGCCCCAGGGCCCCCACAGAAAAGGGGCCCCCACACTCAAGTTTAGAATAATAAATAGTAGATGTATCACGAAAACAAAAACTAGGCTAAATACGACTACAGAATCATATCCAGAAATGATCTGTGTTTTATTATATAACGCTCATAATAAGCAAAATAATCAGCTATATGAAATTATAAATTAAATCTCACACAATGTGTTACTTAAATTGTGTGATACTCGAATGCTGCGTATTCACGTGATCACACTGAAAATTGTTGCCGACTCGGCAACTGATTAGCGATGTGATAGCAAATTTCTGCTAGGCCTAGCTACTTTCACAATAATTGTATGTCTGCCCCGGGTACTGATTTGCAATTTTTTCTATATTGTATATACTGGGTTTTAAAGACCAATTTTAAGGAAAATGTATTCCTCTGCTCCCTACCTAGTGAATTCTAAAGAATAGAAATCGTCAATCTAGCACTTTTTAAAATCTCCATATGGCAACACTCGATTCTGATCGGCGATTCAGACACACCATTGTTTACTAATGCCAGGAAAAGTACGCCATGAGCCTGGCTAGCTGTGAATTATTGAACATTTGGAAGAACATTGGTGTTGGATTTAATTTTGTCTTACCATGTCGTCCTGATATATATATATATACCCGGTGTATATATATATATATATTGAGAATATATCACAAATACACGTGAGCCACTAAATGTTTCTAGTCTCTCAGTGGGGATCGAACCATCGACCATCAGAACGATAGCCGACGCTTAATCAATAGACTGCCGTGGTGTAATTGATTAAGCGTCGGCTATCGTTCTGATGGTCGATGGTTCGATCCCCACTGAGAGACTAGAAACATATATATATATATATATATATATATACTGTATATATATATATATATACAGTATATATATATATATATATATATATATATATATATATATACTGTATATATAACTGGCAGGAGGGCCGTGTCCTTGCGAAGGACAGGTCGGGTTGGAGCCGCTTTGTTTATGGCCAACCTCTAGGGGAGTAAGGCATCTAGCAATAGATAGATAGATTTGTTATTGATATAACACAACTCATTTGCCATACATAGGCCTCAAAATGCCCCCAAAAAGTGCTGCGCAGGCTCGCTCCCCTTCCCTCCTTCATGCCCGTAGCTTACGTGTTAAGAAGGACCTATGTTATTCAGAGAGTTTATAGAGATCATATATTCCCTTTTATATAAGCTAACGAAAATCATCTAATGGAAACCAGAATATGGTAAAAAAAAAATTGTTATCGTCCTAAAGGAAGAAAATTAAGATAGAAAAGTATCGGTGGTAACTTACCGTCATCTTTCTTATGTTGGGCCTGGTTGGAAGCTTTTATCTCACCCCACTTTATGAACCTCAGCCTGGGACACAAAATTATAATGTAAATCTTGCAAAATAGAAACAGCACAATTAAAGTCTATCTATATACTCAGGCCCACTCCATGTTTTCCCTTTTATTTCTTATATATACATATATTTTTATTTTTTATTTTTTTTATTTATTTTTTTAATCTGGGGGTGGCCGACTCGAGACAGAGCCCGAACAGGGCTCACAAAAGAAAAACAATTCACACACAAAAACAAAACACAAATTCACACACATCTAAGTCACCCAGGAGAAGACCTAGAGACCAGGGATCACCAAGGTCCCTCCAGCACTCCCGGCCCCCGACTCCCGGAGAAGCTCCGGTCTCAGCAGGCAGACATGCAGCGAAGCCGCCACCACAAGCCCACCCACCACACTTCCAGGCACACCCTTCATATATATCGGCTCCCCGGGCCAGGCAAAACAGCCCCATAAGTAGGAAAAGTAGTACAGGAAAAGAGAGAGAGGCAGAAACGGCTGAGGTTGGGTAGAGAATGCCAACCTCACTCGGGACAGGACCAGCCCTCACAACACAATACTATGACGGTGGGTGCCCAACCCTGAAAGGAGTTGAAATAGGGGAGCTGTCCCCCCGCCAAAGGCGGCTTTCTAGGGCCTTTCCTAGCTGATGCTGAGAGGATTGGGTTCTAGTCATGTGGTGATGGGCTGGTCTATCAGAGTGAGAGCTGAGCGATCTCTGCCTTACCCATAGCTTACTCTGACTGTTCCTTTTACTTATATATCTTCTAGATCTCAAATGATGGTATCTTTTCCGTGGATAGACCTCCCTACTGCCAACCTAGAAGTTGGAAGATTGGGAGCCAAAGCGTCACATTTTTCCCTTGCCCCTCAACTTTCCCTTCATAATTGCTGAGGGGCACAGGGCCTTAGGTGGGGCTTTGGTTTCCCGAGCGTTTCCGCACCCTCCTCAGCTCCCTGCCTTAGAGTGGCTTCGGTCACCCGGGCTTTGTTAGTGGTTAGCAGGGGGTTTTGTGGGGGCGCTTGTTTATGGCCTTGGCCTTGCTCAGGACCTTGGGGCTGTTCGGCCAGCTACCACTTTAAACAATTTGTTTTTTTCCTCCATACCTCATATCACTTCTCCACATCTGTCAAAGTCCCCTCCTCCCCCACCCCCCTCCCCCTTCAATTATCACCTATTTTCCCTGTTATTCCCTTATTCATTGGTATATTTTCGTGCTAACATCTGCAAGCCGGTTGCAGGGTGTGGTTATGTGACTAGCGAGTGTGTTGGGTAAGGTAGAGGGTGTGGCCCGGGTGGGGAGAGACTCAGTCATGCTTAATGCGAGAGGTGGTGTTGCCTCGCTTTGCTCCACATTTCATGACTTGACCGCTCTATATTTATTCGCGATTTTGACCATCTAAACACTATTCCCGCTTGTTTTATTGTTGTCACATGTTACTATCTTCATATTAAACGTAAAATAGGCGCATATGGGTAAATATTAATCAACTCTGCGTAAGCAGAGTGGTATCGCCCCCCATATAGTGGTACATGCTAACCGAAATGTCTGTCTGTCCGTCCGAGAACTCCTCCTAGACACGTTTGACGGATTTTCACGAAACTTTACATGAACCTTCGGTGCGTGAATGCGACGGTAATTAAAAAAAAAAAAATGAATTTGTGCAATAGTTATGATCTTAGGTCCAAAATATGGTTTTGCCCCCCCCCACCTTCAGGTCTCCCACCGCCCACCCTGTACCTATTCCCTGTGTGTGTGTGTGCCCCGTAGGGGCACATGCACAGAAGTTTGATTTTTTTTAAATTTGTGCAATAGTTATGATTTTAGGTCTAAAATATGGTTTTGCCCCCCATCAGCCCCCCCCCCCCCCCCCCCCCCCCTTCAGGGCCCCCACCCTGTACCTATTCCCAAGCAATGATGATGGCGTTCTGTGTGTGTGTGCCCCGTTAGGGACAGCAGTGATGATGATGATTACAGTACTAGATATGATGGTAACAGTACTAGTAGTAGTGATGATGGTCATAATAGTAGTGATGATGGTAGTTGTAGTGATAATGATGACAGTTGTGATGATGGTGACAGTATTAGTGATGATGGTGAGTAGTAGTGATTATGGTGAAAGTTGTAGTGATGATGACAGTAGTAGTGATGATAAGAGTAGTAATGATGGTAAGAGTAGTAGTGATGACCCCGTGCTACCGCCAGACGCTGCAGACGCTCTGTCAACGCTCTCACGATATCGATCATAATTTGAGTATTAACTACTCATCCTCTTCATTCTTGTGCATGAAAGGTGGTTAAGAGCACGTTTAACCATCCTGTAGCTTAGTAAGCAACACTGCACGATATTTCGCTGTGTATTGACTGATAAACTTTGTGTTTATCACAAGACTCCTGCTCGGACAGGGCGCCACTAGCGCCATCTATTGTTTTGTTTTGCTTTGTAAACAAACGCTCTCTTATTACTATTTTATATAAAATCGTAGCCCCTAATTTTACCCATTACCTACTGTAGTAAGTATCTATTTAACTGCATTGTATGTAAGTAAAGCTTTGCATATTAATTTGCTAATAAACAATATTGTTTGCTAACTAACCTGCCTACAGAGACTAACGCCGACGCCATTTTGTAAACAAACCTTTTGGGGGGATTATACATTAAATTCCAGCAAATTTTGTACCAAATTTAAGTGCATTCATTTATCTTTTCCCCCTAGATATATTCTTGACTTTTTCTCCTCAGACTGATTTTACTTTAAGCTAAGGGTGGTATTTGTACAAACTAACCTAGCCTAACCCAACCTGCCAAGCTTTTGACCTAACCCAAACCTAGCCTAGCCTATAGCCAGCCAATCTGTTTTATTATTAACTCTTGTAGATATTGTATTTAGTATCCTACTGTAGCTATACAGTATATATCTGTAATTTTAGTTGTTGCTTGCACGTTCTTGTAATAACCTTTGACTGATACACTTTTTTTATCTAAAAAGAGTAGGCTACTGCTTTACTAGGCTACAGTGACACCAGGTCCATCTGTTGACACAGTATATTAACCCCTTGTGTGCAGTCACACTTTATTTTTATATAATCTCTATTTGGTGAATTGTATAGTTAGTTACATATTCTGTTATACATATATTTGTTTAAGGTTAGGTTATCACACCTGGTAGCCTATTTCTGCGAATTTCAATTTTATTATTTTCGGTTAGGCTATTCAACGCTGGTAGCCTATTATTGCGTATTTCAATTTTTAAAAAAACTTTTGGTTAGGCTATCGCCCCTGGAAGCCTAATTCTGCGTATCTCAACATTTTTGTTTTCGGTTAGGCTATCACCCCTGATAACCTATTTCTGCGTATTTCAGCATATTTGTTTTCGGTTGAAGTGATTGAAGTGTTTTTAAAGTGAGTGAAGTGTTTTAAAGTGAGTGAATTGTTTTTTAAGTGAGTGAAGTGATCTGAAGAAAGTGACTGTCACCATGCCTCGCGCTTGTGCGAACTGCGCCGGTAGGTTTGGTGAGTCCATGTTTGCTACTATCGATCTTCAAGACTGCCGGCTCTGCCAACAACGAGAGAATTTTACAGTGAAATTAGATGAAGCCTACAACAAGATCAACGTCCTCACCATGAAGCTGGAATCACTCCAAGAGTTTGTAACACTCAACGTTGGAGTACCACAAACTTCAATTGTCACCGCAACTCCAGCAGCCACCAACGCCCCAACGTCAACTGCCAACAATTCAACGCCTACAGTAGCCACTTCAGCTGATGTATCCGATACTCAAGATACAAATAGTGACTCTCTTCCCCCTCAAGACAACTTCCGTGTCGTGAGGAACAACGTTTGCCCCAAGACCAGGAAACACATACCGATTACCGAGTGTCAAAACCGTTTCCAGATACTCGCAGACTCAGATGACGAAGAGGAAATAGAAGAAGTCCGGCTCGTGGGAGACTCGATGATACGTGGTCAGCTCACAGAGTTTTGCGCCAGGGCACCTAAGACCAGGAAGCGTTTTTGTATCCCTGGTGGTGGTGTGGATGACGTAGTTGCAGCAGTTGACGAAGTATCAAAGCTGGCCCCTGCTAATACAATGTACGTCATCCACGTTGGATCCAACGATGTGCAGCGAACCCGGTCGGAAGATTTGCTTTTAAAGTACCAGCAGCTGATCAAGTCGTTTAAGGAGAAGTCATCAAGGATCATCGTCTCAGGAATCGTCCCCCGGCTCGGTGTAGAGAGCCGATTTTACAACATAGCCACCAGCACAAATCGTTGTCTAGCAAACCTCTGCAGGAAGGAGAACGTGGGATTCGTCGACACCTGGGACAATTTCTACTACGATGACTATTTGTTTTCGGACGATGGAGTTCATCTGAACCAGGTGGGAGCAGCACGTTTTGGGCGTCTTCTCAACGATGCGGTGAAGGATTTTCGGAGAAGAAATCGACTCAGCACAGGACAACCAGGAAGGAGGACCGAAGACAGCTAGGACGGCAACCTACAAAGGAATTAAATACTAATCCGTCAAGAACCGCGAATTTGGATAAATCTCCACCAACACGACCCAAATTCAAAACCGTCAGGGATAACGACCGAGGACCGAGGACAGCCATGAATGTAAATGTAGATCCGACCAGAACCAAAAATTCGATGAAAGAACGTTCTGCGAGTTCTAAAACCGCAACTTTAAAGGTTTTCTATGCAAACGCTCGTAGCATACGCAATAAATTTTCAGATTTAGAGGAACTAGTGTTTACAGAAAATTATGATGTGATTGGCATAACAGAATCTTGGCTCAATACAGAAGATAGAGACTTTTTAGCAGAGTATTCACTTCCCGGTTATGTAATGTTTGAGAACAGCCGAATAAATAAAAATGGAGGTGGCGTTTTATTTTATATCAAAGAAAGTCTTAACCCGACCCTCGTGTCAAAACCTCAAATTGTGAACGTCGACACATCTTTTGTGCTAATAAAGAATAATAAAGGTACAAAAATAATACTTGCGTTAATATACAGACCTCCAGCTCAATCAGTGCAAACTGACCGAGAAATTTACGAACAAATTGCAGATGTAAGTAACTCACAAGATACCGTAATTTTTGGCGACTTTAATTTACCTGTGACCAAGTGGGGCGATACTCTTACTTCACACTCCGGACATGACTTGTATACGAACTTGCAAGAGAGTTCGCTTTATCAATTTGTTCGAACGCCGACCCGTGGTAATAACGTTCTTGACATTGTACTTGCAACAAAAGAAGAATTGATAGAGAATTTGAATGTTGGTGATGAATTCAGTAACAGCGACCATCGTACGATAACTTTCACTTTAAAGTTTACTAGTAACGAACCAAATAGTAGCATCGAAAAAGTCCCTAATTTCAAGAAAGCAAACTTCCATAAACTTAGAGCTATGTTTAAAGAAACTGACTGGAGCTTTTTAATTAACAATAACGATATAAATACATCTTGGAAGTTATTCGAAACCACTTACCTAAAAGCAGTGCAAGACTGCATACCATCGAAAATACGGCGTCCAGGCCATAATAATAAGCCCAAATGGTGGAATAAAGATATTTCAAACTGCCTGCTTGCTAAAAAATTTGCTAATGATAGATTAAAATCCTCACAAAATGACGAAGAACGGGTGAAATTTGTAGAGCTACGACGCAAAGCCAAAAAGTTAATTAAGCAAAGTAAAAAGACCTTAGAGTTACATATTGCGAATCAAAGTAAAACAAACCCGAAAGAATTCTATAGTTATATCAGAAAGAAAAAAGTAGTTACTTCAACTGTTGGACCGTTAGTCGATGAAAAAGGAGAATACACCAAAGACGAAGTACAAATGAGTAATGCCCTCAATACCTTCTTTGCATCAGTTTTTACAACCGAAGACCTCAGTGATATCCCTACACCATCGCCGATTCAGATTGATAATTCGGATCTTCTAAGCAATATTACCGTTACAGAGAGAGAAGTATTGAATTGTTTAGATAAACTCAAAGTAAATAAAACGCCAGGACCTGATACAATCTCGCCTAGAGTTCTAAAGGAAGCTAAGAATGAGCTCTCCAAACCACTGACATTACTATTCAATAAATCCTTGCAGTCTGGAACTATGCCTGATCAGTGGAAGCTAGCCAACGTAACACCGATATTCAAAAAAGGCAGCAAATCCCTACCCAGTAACTATCGTCCAATTAGCTTAACCTCAGTTGTATGTAAAATGCTAGAAACGGTCATACGAGACAGACTCGTAAATCACTTAGAGGAAAATAACATACTTAAAGATACTCAACACGGCTTTCGTAAAAAACGTTCCTGTTTAACAAACCTCTTAGACTTCTTCCACGATATCCTCAACCTCTACGATGAGAGTAAAGCTGTAGATATTATATACCTTGATTTTCAAAAGGCCTTTGACAAAGTTCCCCACAAACGTTTACTGCTAAAACTAAAAGCGCATGGAATACAAGACGGTGTGTTGAAATGGATAGAAAATTGGCTCAACAACAGAAAGCAAAGAGTAGTCATAAACGGTAAGGCATCTAAATGGACCAATGTAAGTAGCGGGGTACCCCAGGGATCGGTACTAGGACCAATTCTCTTTCTAATTTACATCAACGACATAGATGAGGGTCTCACCTGCACAATCTCAAAATTTGCTGACGATACAAAAATTGCAAATAGCGTACTCTCAAAAGAACAAGTTGACGATATGCAACACAATCTAGATAAATTGTCATGTTGGGCCCAAATTTGGCAAATGAGTTTCAATGCGGATAAATGTAAAGTACTACATGTCGGATACCTAAATGAGAAAGCAAACTATTCGATGAATGGCACTCAGCTTAAGAATGTAAACAGAGAAACTGATCTGGGAGTAACAATATCGAGTAACCTAAAACCGAGTCAACAATGTTCAGAAGTTGTTAAGAAGGCAAACAAAATAATTGGCTTTATAGGCAGGTCATTTGAGCATAAATCCAAAGAAGTTATCCTAACCCTTTACAATTCCTTAGTCCGCCCTCTTCTGGAATACTGCGTTCAATCCTGGTGCCCTTATTACCAAAAAGATATAAACAAGCTAGAACGAGTTCAACGTAGAGTTACCAAAATGATACCTAGCCTAAAGAACAAACCATACGAAGAGCGTCTTAGAGAATTAAATCTATTTCCTTTAACCCAGCGCAGATTAAGAGGCGACTTAATTCAAGTGTTCAAAATCATCAAAGGCATCGACAATATGAACTGTAGTAAGTACTTCACTATCAACCAATCTAATTACACACGGGGAAACGGTTGCAAAATTATTGGTAAATCTTTTAACTCGCACGAATCTAAGAATTTCTTCTTCAATCGAGTTGTCAACTTGTGGAATGGGCTTCCCCGAAACGTTATAGACTGCAGCACCGTTGATTCATTTAAATTCCGCCTAGACAAATATCTCGCATCAAACCCGCGACTGACTGCGTTTGTAAATGAATAACTTTATCCTCCCCTCAGTTACTAACCCATATGTCCCCTACTAACTTCCTAGTCCTGCCACGTTAGTGGCAGGGCAGTAGTTCCCTTTCCAATGTTCCCTTACCCACTCTAAACCACTGTTTGGACACTTGATCCTCAGTGTTTTGGAGGACAAGCAGCCTAGAAGGGTCACTAGATCTGTTGTTGCTTGATTTCCTTTGTACTCCTTTGTACTCCTTTGTACTGTAATAGTAGTAGTGCTGATGATAGTAATGGTGATAGTGACTAGTAGTGATGATGGTGACCCATCGCAGTCGAGTTGGGTATGCCGTTTTGATTTTGGGCAAAACGGCACGTCTACTTTATTATATTTATGGTAAATTAACGATTTTAGTGAGGAATGAATGAAAATACCTACTCACAGGGGTATGGTGTATACTACAGGGGCTGTGCAGCCCAGAGGCTAAAAGTGTGTTCCTCTTTGCTACAGGCTAAAGAAAATGTTCAAAGTGGCCCCCATGTGCCTGCAACACACTGTACTCCTGTGCTCAAGATGTGTGAAATGTATCCTCGGAAATCTATGGGGGTTTCCCTTCACTTTCCACCCTCATTAACCCTTGTCTAGCGGGGGGTTTTGGGCTTATTTGGGCATATTCAGGCCCTCCTGAATGATCAATCAAGTATCGGCATGAAAAGAAATATATTCAGCAAAAAACTAGGCGCTAAAAGCTTCAAAATGAGACCAGAACGAGCTATGTAGCACTCGTCGTTCTCACGCAGTGCTACCACTAACATGGGAGTTTAGCGTATAGCGGCATATTTTTTCCAGCTACGCTCACTACTGGCTACACTGTCGGCCTCTCGATAACAGAGGGAGTGTGAGTCAGTGGGCGGCGGTAAGCCCTGGGTGTCGGACGTGTGGCCTGCTGCACTCCCGGCCATTTGCACTCGATTTTAACCATTTAAAAGCCTTAATAATGCTCCTAACTTGCTGCAAATTGGAGCCCGACTTAAGTCCACCCCCGCCAGTTAAGGGTTAATACAACATCGTAAATGTACTGTAACAGCCAATCTATGTATAATTCGACCTTTTACCATAGAGACATTGTTGTTTAAAATTATCCAAGGAGGTTGTCCTGCAATTTAATGTGTTCAATTCTGAATCACCCTGTATATACAGTATATATATATATATATATATATATATATATATAAAATTTTGTTTTTCTTTTCTCAAAACGGACATTATTTCCTTTCTAAAGATAGGAATTACACCCAGGACATTTCTCTAAAGGGAGGAAAGGGGCTTGTATTTAGAGATGGACCGAATATTCGCTATGTTTTTCAATATTCGTATTCGTATTCGCATTTTCATTCATAGCTATTTGCAAATATACAAATATTTTCACGAAACCAATAGAAGATAATTATACACAAAATTAATGTAAAATATTAAATTTTAAAGTTAACACAAACGAATAAATAACAGTGTAGATGTGCGTTGGGGCCGCTAAAGTGGAATGAAGGAGGACTGAGCAGTGTTGCTACTTAACTTTATTTAATAGTAGGCTACCAGATCGAACCAGTGAAAAGTACCAAATTATTCTAAAAGGGCATCACTGCCCGGTAAACGAATGTGTGCTGGACCTGGACAGTTGAACCGTCACAATATTGCCATTTCAGACATATCCATTGTAATAGCATGTCACCTAAAAATATTCCATCATATTTCCTCACTGATTTCGTATTTAGTATTTAGTATTTAGATATTGACTATTTTATTGGATGATGTATAAAATGTACTTGAGAGAGTCAAATGTACCAAATGTGGTACTTAAGTACCAAAAAGCGGCAACACTGGGACTGAGGAAGTGTACAGAATCAGGAGGACCCTGGAGCACAAGGGGCAAATGCGCCAATACCTTACTTTCGAGTTATGAGTGTTTAAAGTCTGGAATAGGTGGCATACATGGAATATTACAGAATAGCATGTTATTATATACCATTAGAATCCTCTGGAAGAGACAAATTGATAGAAAAAAAAATAAAATAAAATAAAATAAAAAGCACAATAAAAATTGATGGTGTTTTTTCAGCCTATAGTAATTATTGTTCAATCTGCTTGAAATTTAATCCTGTATTAGATGTCCATGAAACTAAGATACTGTAAAATGTTCAGCCCAAAAAACCAATAATTAATATCTTCCAAATAATTATTAATTAAATTTCTTTAATTTCTTTAGCTTCAACATGTTATTGTACAGTGTGTATGATGACCATTACAAAATTAAGATTTACTACTCACCAACTATGTACAACACCAACCGCACACCCAAGACGAAGAGGGGGGTGGGGGGGGGGATGTTAGTAGTCGAGGACGTCGTCGGCGGGGTCGTCGACGACTTCACTGTTGTCTTCTGCCATGTTTTCTTGGGCTCTAAACAGGGCGGTGTACATAGGTGAGTAGGCCAGAGGGATGTAATCCATAAGCTCCTTGAGGTGTTTGAGCTTCTTCCGGTTCATAACAACACCTGTTGGGTACTTCGTTGGAAGGTGTACCTGTGCGAGGTTGAATGCAGGGTCGTGCTCCTCCGACCTGCCCTTCTGTAGCTTAAACTCTTTTATATCATGAAAGGCATCACTGTAGCCACCACACACCTTGACACCTTGCAGGTAATCATTGGATGCCATAATACGCTTGGCAGCCTTGAAGCCTGCTGACGACTGCCGGGCCTTGGATGTGTGCTGTTGGAGTAGGTCGAAGTCGAGGAAGTCCTCAGCGGTCATCCGGACTACGGTTACTGGATTCTTCTTGCGACAGGACTTCATGTAGTGTGTGTAGTGGGCAGCTGTATACACCTGCTTGCCCCTCAGGTGATTCCCAAAGGAGCCGAAATCACGATCGCAGGGCAGGAAGCTGTGCCCTGGCTCAAGGTAGTAGTGAGTAATTCCAGAGAAAGTGTTGGAGTGGATCAAACGGAGGTATAACAGCACTAGGTTTATGTTTTTATTTTGACCCGCACAGTTATCACTGAACACTATGAAACGGTGAATGTCATCGGGCACATAGTTTTTAATGAAATGCAGCAGACAGCTGGCCACCTCACATGAGCCTCGCCTGGCCTCACTCTCATTCCACACATAGAAATATGGACAGTTCCCTTTGAGGTCATGGATGCCCAGATTGTATGTCCACATTTTGCACATGTAGTACTGGGCACCTGTTGTCAGTCGTGGAGTTGCCAAGGTTTGCTGCAGGTCGACAGAGATGGCAAACAGTCTTGGTGTGTCATCTTTCTGGTAGATGTCAAGGAAATTCCTGCCAACCCGGGCGAGGGACTGGTGCTCATGCCTCTTCATGTTAAGTGCCGCTATCCTGTCGCTGTCAATCATTGGATCCAGTCCATCTAACTTGACCTTCAATGTGTCACAGGTAGAGCAGGTGTCTGATTTGGGAGCAGTAATGCTGATCTTGTATTCCCGTACTTTGTCAATAAACCGGGATTCAGTTATGGCATGACGGTCCACGCCCTTCTTCTCCAACTCTTCTTGGAAAGCCTCATAGAGACCAGTCCAGGTAGACCCCGGGGGCAGGTAAACTTTTTCCGGGTTCTTGGCTCTTGAGTAGTGGGACTGGCAAGTAGGAATTTCCTGACAGAACTTCTCTACCATTTCCAGTAGCTCAGCAGGTGTTTTGTTTGGAGGTTCCTGGCGTCCACGTTGATCAGGGCCTGGGGTACCAATGGGGGAAACTTGTGCGTTGGCTAACACGTTACGCACACACTTATCAGTTATGGCATGAATGCTTAAAAATGCCTTGAAACAGACATCAATAGTTACATTACCAACCACCACAGTGTACCGTTTCCCCTTTTTTTTCTACTCTCACGTCCTTTCACTCTCGGCCTTATTATGTCATTGATGTGGACCCTTGAATTTATGTATTGTGACTGAAAGTCATGGCTATTCATTGCCCAATAGGCCTCGAATACTATGTTAACATTATCCACTCCCACTTTCTCAAAACACTTATTTCTACAGCCACAAGGGGCCCCCACAACCTTCTTGTCCACAGTCGAACCAGCCCTGTTTACATACTGTTCACCACTGTCTCTTTTTGCCTTCCTTTGAGATTTATTCTACTTCTCTGGCCGTCTCTTCCGCGACGGTATGAGCGGGGGGGTTTGGCGAGTATTTTGGTTGGCAATAGACGCCATTTCACTGAGTATATCACTACGAAAACACAATAATAACGCAGAGAATAACAATGGACGCTCCACAGACGCTCTTGGCGGGGTGACTGGCTAGACATAGGGTGCAAATGCGTGTGTGATTGGCCGGGAGGCGGGCCTTTAACTCGGGGAATGCTAGCCGGCTGCTCATTGGCTTGAGCGCGCGGGAACATTCGCCCCTCCACCTCCTACAATCCATACCTCCTCCGCCGCTACACAAGGTTGCAACAAGGGATTTAGAACCTAGGGTACTGAGCCCGCATGGGTGGGAATTGCAAAACGTTCTTCACCAAGTGATTTTCAGTGCTTCTATCTATCGGGAACCAGTCCTAACTCAATTTTGCTCATGGTGGCGCATTCGCCCCTTGTCCTCCAGGGTCCTTTATATAATATATAATAATTAATTTATTTTAATTTTCTGATGTCGGTAAGGGTAACTCTCTCTCTCTCTGCCTCCATCCCCAAGCAAAGTCGCCAACTTAGCGCCTATAGCGCTAGATTTAGAGATGTTTAATCACCAACAAAAATTACTTAAATTACTATGAAATATATAAATGGAACTCAATGACATGGCATAATATTCAGAGGGATAACCGTTATGAATGCCTATTATATTTCAATCCTACTTAAGCACTTTTTTAGCGCTTTTTCATAGTGAATCTAGCGTCAAAGGAAATTTTTAGTTGGCAACTCTGGGTCACCACCAGTGGGCCTCATAGCTTTAATTAAGCGCTCATAATCTCATTGCTGCGTGAGCCATACTGTACTCGAGGTGGGACGTATTTGCCTCTCTCTCACCCTCGACTGCATCCAACTTCCCTTGAAAGAGAACAGAATTGTAGCTATTGCACAATAGCGTCCAGTCACACCAGTGTAGTTTGGGATTACTGAGTTAATCACTAGTGACATGGCAAAGTGTAAGCTTTGCAATAATAAATTTTCTCGGAAAGGAAAATTAACATCGGGGTTGAGAAACCATCTTAGCAACAAGCACCCAGAACTCTTACAATATATTTAAAATTTATTCATACAGTTCATTTATGATATTTAAGAAATTACACATTCACATCGTCATTAACTTCATGTAATTAATTTCATAGTAATTTAATTAACGTTTGTTGGTGATATAAGAAGAATTACCAGTTCTTGAAGGATGAAATACAGATTGAAATATTCGCAATTAGTATTAAAATTCGTGAACTTTACAAAAAAACATTCGCATTTGTATTCGCTTTCGCAAATAGTGAAAATTGATATTCGTTCCATCTCTAGAACTTTGTAACTAGACTTAAAGATGGAGGGTGGAACAATGGAATGTTATTGTCCTACAGTAAATGAAACTTAATCCACACTTGCTGCTGCTAATACAGATTAAGGTTTTTATGTACAGTATATAGCCATAATCTATTGCCGGATGCCGTGATCCTCGAAGGGGTGGCCACGTACGAAACGCTCCCATGCACCTCTATCCCCATCCAGTCGACGCCCCTCCTCCCATACAGTACCGCTTTCACACATATACTTAACTCCATCCTTCCTCCTCTCACTCGGTCTACCTCTCCCTTTCTGTCCTTCCACCTCACTCTCGTACACTCTCTTAGTCATGCTCTCGCTTCTCATACATTCCACATCGCTGAACCATTTCAAGCTGTTCCTTTTCACACTTTCCAAGTTTCCAGCACATCTACATCCACACTACACCGCTCTCGTACTTCCTCATTCGTCTGTCTATCCCTCCATGTAACTCTGCAAGCACTTCTCAATTAACAAACTTCCACCCCTCTCGCTCTTGGTTTGTGTCTTTTCAACAACGTCCTTGCTTCGCTCCCGTAAGTCACTGTCAGGATTACCACACTATCATGCAAGTACATCTTTACTTCCATACTTACTGCTTTCAGGGTTCCTACAACTCTCTTCCCCTGTTGCACCCTCTCCTGCATTATGTGAACACATATTTTGGTGACATCTTATTCTTTAAATTGTTTTCAGCAATATTCTTCTGCCTCAATCCCTTTCCACAATGTGTCCTTGTTCCCCTGGTGACCGGTCTCCACCCTCTCTCCCCCTCTGTTCTATGTCACCTGTTAGATTGGCCACTTGCTCTCCTGGTAACATAGTGCAGCCTTGAATCTCTATATGTAAAGAAAGCGAGAGAGGGGGTTACTATCTAACACTTTCACGCATATGACGCAATTTTGAGCCTATTAGGGATACTTTAAAGCCTTTGTTACCATCAGGGGTATTTAGAAACCTTTAGTTTAGTTACTTCAACCTCTGCAGTTGTCTTTGAGTTAGCTGTGGGCAGAAAACTAATTTTGGAGAGGTAATTATAAGAGTGAGAAAACTAGTATTGCTAATCTGGCAACCTCTGCGTCATAAAAGCGTGAAAGGGTTAATATGAGTTTGTAGATTCCTTTACTTTTTTAGCTTGAATGTGATTGTATTCTATTTATCAAAAATTCCATTTAGTTTTAATATATTTATCTCTTAACCTGGCAAGCGCGATAGGCCTCACGGAAGGCTTCCTATAGGGAACGCGATAGGCCTCACGGAAGCAAGACCATAAAAAAAGCCTTCCATAAAAAAAAGGGCCTATCAAAACAAAGGAATTTGTCTCTAGGTGAGATAATTCCCCTCCAGTACTCATCCATGTAAATCTCACCCACCCCCCTCCCCTCCTTTCCCACCTTATTCCCCCCTCCCTCCCCTCCTCAATTATCACCTATTTTTCCTCTTATTATCATCATTTATCGGTTATTTTTCTCTCCCGCGATAATGTAGCACAAGTGGGTTGCAGAAAAGATTGTTATGCAACACCCAGACACCGGCCCACACCGCCCCGCTCGTCTCAGTTACCTCACAGACAGCGAGAGAGGAGGGTTGCCTGTGGCTCTCTCTCGCCTGAGATTATGACCGGGTGGCCAATATCTTCGTTTTTCACCACCCAAATGCTTTTCCCACTTATTTTAGCACTCTTGAAGGTTCATATATACATCATATATGTAAAATAAAAGCATACCGAAAACAAATAATGCTCTATATTGTAAATATAACGAATTCTTTCAGAATCCAAGGCTAGAAATGCACAAATAACTACCCTAGCCCCTAGGTCTATTTCGCGCTTGTCAGGTTAACTAATCGATTAATTCAAATGTACGTAACGATAATAGTATATTTAATTATTTGTTGTATCTAACCTCACTTAAACTTCGAAGTACCTATAATTTGAATATTATGATGTAATTAATTAGGTAAATATTGTTGTATTATGAACTACACAAAAATTTAAAAGATTTATGCATAAATTAAAAGTGATTCTTTCATATATAATTGCTTAATACCATATATATATAGGCTGCAACAATCCAGAAGTATATCCTGGTGCTGGATTAAAATTACACTCCTTACACATTATAAGAACACGGGAGTAAACAAATATCTAAATTGCCAAGAACTTATAAGTATTAACTTACTTTAAAAGTTGATAATGATGGATAGCCCAAGGATAGAGTTAGGAATAGGTAGAAGTTATAGTGGCCAAGGAGTTAAGAATTAGGAAACTTAGCGTGAATAAGGGGGTTGTATTAGGAGCGGCTAGAAGTAGGTGTTGCTGAGATGGTCGTTGAGCAAGTCTAAAGGCCGCGTCATATAGAACTCGAACGTTGGGCGACCTACTCCCGAACAGGATGACTTGCAAAAAAAAATCAAATTTCAGAAAGTTCGGGTTGATTCGGGTCAATTCGGCCAATGATCTTGTTGATTCTGGTAAACTTATGGGGATGTTCATGGGTACAGACGAATATCCTGTGGTTCGGCCAGAAGTTAGTGCATGCGTTAACTTCTAGCCGATATTCGGGTGTAAAAACCGTCAAAAATTGGTCGGCTCTCGTTCGGATTATGGTGGGCTTACATTCGTGTTACGTTCTTTTGTTTCGGCCGATGTTCGGCTGTAATTTTCATTGGCGAAGTTAACACGATCTACCTGAATATGAGCCGAACAAAAGCCGATAATAACCCGAATCGTATGAATAAAGGGAGACATTAAACCGAATATCAGCCGAATGATAGTCGAATTACTCGAATGAAATACGACATTCCCCAGATAAAAAGACGAATAAGGCAAGATCAATCGGGTCTGTTGAAGATATTGGCAAGAACACAAGTCCAATGACACGAATAAGATAGAATCACAACTCGAATCTCCCCCGAACAACAGCAGAATCATCGAGTCTGTGTCGGGTGATACACGTGGGACCACGTGGGAAATCCCGAGCACGCCGAGCTGTGCACACGGCACAGCAAACAAAGAGAGGAGCGAGGTGCGACTGCATACGACACAGAAGAATGAGAGCCGAATCGTACGCTGGCAGCCACGCGCACGGGCCCCATATATAGCTGCCGGAGCCTACATCGGTCTCACTCACTCCGCACAAGTTGTCCCGACAAGTTCTCCCTCTCCACCCAACACAGCAACCACCAAGATGGGCAAGGGCGACAAGCTACCACGTCGCAAACCTACCAGGAAGGGCAAGGAAGCAGCAGAGCCTTCCGTGGACCTCTTCGCCTCCCAGGACCCGCTGGCAGCAGAAGGGGAGGATCTGGTGATACAAACTTCATCAAGCTCTGAAGGGAGTGACGAAGACACTTAATTCCAATCAGGACAAACCCTAGCAGAGTCACAGGACCTCACCCAGATGGAGTAACTTCCCCTGATCACAAAACGGCAACGGCATGAGCTGGTCCACACTTTCCCTGAATTAGGAGAGACGCCATCCCACAGCGTGGCTGAGGATCATACCGCCGATCCCAACCCTTCGTCAGGAACGCCACCCACGCCGCCTGCCATGAAAGATACCAAAAGAAAGCGGACATACGCCACCCTGCCTGCGAAGGATGAAGTCGCTGTTGCCGAGTGGTACCGGGAGAATGACTTCTTCTACAACAAGAAACTCCGGGCCCATCGAGACAGGGACATCCGGGATCGGGCTATGACCAACAAGGCCGCGGAACTCCGTGTTACAGGCAGGTTGAGTGCAGTTGTTGCGTACAATTAAAGTGGCCATAATTATGCAAAACATATTATTGCTGTCCAGTGTTACAAAGTGCCGTCTACAGTGTTGATTGTTTAATGCCAAATCTTGTTATTTACTGTCCAATGTTTATAAAGTGCCGTCTACAGTGTTGGTTGTTTAATGCCAAATCTTGTTATTTACTGTGTGCTTACTGTGTGCTTACCTGTGATGTCAAAAGTGTGAATAGACAGCTTCCATTTATATATATATACTCGCCGCGTTTGATAGTACATTTCTTATATTATTTTTGTAAACAGTGCTTATAATATAGGTTTATTTTCCAGTTGAGGTTCTAGGCAAATGGATGGAGGGAATGCGGACCCGGTATGTCAAACTGAAGGAGCTGCCCTCAGGTTCTGGGGCACATGACCTTACCGAGAGGGAGACCTGGATAGTCGAGGCCTTCTCATTTTTACAGCCTCACATCGTGAAGCTTCCCACCAGGAAGAGCAAGGTACGTTATATTACAACAACTTATAAATATCTGATAAACAATAATAAAACATGGGAAAGGACAGTAATAGGTCGAGTATAATTTTTCAACTTATGTTTGTTTATTTATAATAATCACAACATACAAGTTCCCGTACAACATTACATAGTTTTCTACATGATTTTGTGTTATTTTATATGGAGTGGTCACGCTGCATGAAGTACTCCAATTGTCAAGAACAGTGTATTTATATTTGAAAATAATCAACATATATAATGTAACTATAACCACTGTTTCCACCACATTATGCCTCAATATTTGATATCATACTTTCACATGTTAGTTGATAAATGTTCACCTCAGCATTAACAAAATTGAAATCGTTATTACATTGTTATTAAACATTTATAGAACATTGTAGCAAATCGGAGAATATCAGGAGCTATAATAACTCTTTTCCCTCTAAAATGACTCAATATCTTTTGTAGAAATTGCATTTCAATAATAATTCTCACCATTATTCTGATAAACTAACTCCCCCATATATTTCACAGAAGTACAAAAAGAAAAACCCTGTTGTCACCCACATCGCTCCTACGGCTGCGGAGGAGCTGGCCGACGACCCGATGGCGGAGGAGACGTCGCAGGAGGCGTCGCAGGAGCCCGGTGTCCCTAGCACCACCCAGGAATCGACTCCCTCCACATCCACGGGCCGTCGTCGCACCAAAGCGCCTACGGGTGATGCCATGGAGAGCGACCTGTACGACAAGGTAAATTTTAGTATTATTTAACCATCGAATGCTTAACATCAGTACATTTTTTATGTGACTTTTCTGTGTTTTCATACCGACACGTATATGTTATCAGAACTGGAGACGGAAAAAGACATCACTATTATTCATGTTTGCATACATTCCCTTTCATGCACGTCTCAATATTCATAGGGTCCCCAATACATTCGTGACTTAAATTGATGTCTTCTTCATTATTAAATGATACAATAATATTCATATGTTCCCCAATACATTCGTAACTTGAATTTATTTCGTCTTGATGAATGAATGTTTAACATTTTAATATTCATATGCTCCCCAATACATTTGTCACCTGATTTTTATATCTTCTTACTGAATTAATGCTAAACATTTTTGCCAACAGCTACGACAAGGGGAGAAGTACCTGAACGAGCTGTACAACAGGTGGGATGCGACGAAGAAGGCCGCGACCCCAGCCCAGCATTTCCTTAAACTGTTCCATCACTATGTCCAGGACCACCTCTCTCAAATAGAACCTTCACTTCTCGACCACTACCAG